>PNEQ01057801.1:19796-74104 GCA_003012365.1 Medauroidea extradentata | reverse complement strand
TCGTTTGTGTTGTCTGTCGTTTTTTCTGTTTGTGTCCGACATCTTTGTGTTTTGTTTAGTCTCATCGTTGTGTCGTTTGCTGTAATTCTGTTTGTGTTTTTGTTTCGTCTCATCGTTGTGTCGCATGTCAACCTAGGTTTTTTTCTGTTTGTTTCCTTGTTTTATCTGACCAGATTCCAGTTTTGGAATTTCATGTTGTTTATGTATCCTGATGACTAAAGCATACTCTGCTTATTTATGTTTTCTTGTCTTATTTTTACTTTTAGTTTTCTTGTGACAGTCATTTATTTCGCAATGGAGTATGTCCATACAAACAAATCCAGTCAGTGAAGCCATGTAAGCGAGAATGACAAATTTGTATACTTCTGTATTATGCAATACACATAATGCAGCAATGAAATCACAATCTTTTTTTCCAAAGAATTTATTTCCAACACACTATTTATAAACCATTTTTCACTGTTGCAAAAACAATTTTTTTTAAAAAATTCCAATGGTAGGGCGAGTTCATTATAGGTCTTGGCACAAACATAATAGTAAAATTTTGAATTTTAAACAAAAGGAAATATAATAAATTAAATTTGTGGCTAGTTAAAAAAATTAATGTTATATACTCATTAAGAAGGCTTCCTAATAAAAATTAATATTTAAAATGAAAACAACACTTTATACTTATCCCTATGACTTGAACAACATAAATATTATAAACAGAACACGCTACATGACATACAACACAAAGTCTGTATTGTACTAAAATCCCACATTTTGGGTATTAAATAACTGAATTCATTAGTGAGTTACAGTCTTCAAACAGCTCATCTGAAAAATTAAATTTTTGTGACATAGTGTATTATGCCTCCGAGGTACAGATTTATTTATTTGTAATATTACAATGCAGGGAAATAAATGCAGTTGTGAACATTATGGAAAAAAATGTATTAAAAAATGTTAGTTACCTGCAATCCCTACCGTTAACAACACTTTTGTTAAGTATCTAGTTCAGTTTTGAAAAAATTATTTCATTACGTAGTCTTGACAAAGTACATGTGTAATGTTTCACTGGGATTGGATATAAAATATTTCATTTGCTTTCAACACTATGTGAGTTGTGTCCGAATTCACCCTCTCAGGGACTGGTTTCATATCGTAGAAAAGTGAATTTTGGGTGGGACAAAATATTAGGCTACAGCCAAATTCACAGCAATGGTGGTATTGCACTCTAGAATATAGTCTTCAGCCAATGGCATAACTACTATCTTGTTCATTGCAAGTTTTGGCAGTAAGATTCTTATTATCGAAGCCTTAGTATGATTTAATTGTCCAGAGCATAACTGGACAGGAAAAGTTAAGAGGTTTAATAGAATCCAAAAAGAACTCATATTTAGGCAGTGCAATATAGCTGAACCATTGAATTTATTTACACGGGCATAATTTAGGTTACATAATGCATTACAGCCAATACAAAGGTGTTAAATATTCAAACATGGCATAAACATAAAAATTTTGTATTCATTTTAAATTATTACCAAAAGTATTATCCACAGACGTATTTTGAATACAAATTAGTAAACAATGTCACACAGTGTAGTAGTACCATATATCTTGTCTGGTTTTGCATTAAAACCAAATAAATGAGTACATTCAGTGTAAAAATAACTTGCATTTTATGCCTAGTACAAGAAATCAGATTTACACAAGTAAATTCCTTTACATTTAACACGTCACAGCCTGAAATAAGACATGAACCCTATCTTCCACAGCAAAAGCGGGCTGTTTTGTTTTGGCCTCCATCGGTGGTACAGAGAGTAAAACCCATTAGGTAGATAATCGTTGGTATAGCCTACGCTGGGTCCAACGAGCAGTAACCATACGACTGGGGGTATCCGTATATATGTCGTTGATTGCAACCTTAACGAGGTTTCACAACATTGGATAATCGGCAGTAGAAATAAGAAAAAGAAAATATAATAATAAAACCATGGACAAGAACAGTGAAGACGATATAATAACTACTAGCCACGTCGATCAAATAATCGAATACGTTGTAGCCAGGTCCCTTGCAGAAATTAATGTGTCTGCAAATGACGAGTGTGCACAAGTAGTACTGCCACTAACGGTATAGAAGCTGCAATGTTTCAGATGATGAGGGAAATTATGCAAGCCCAGGTGACTCTACAAAATGAGTTACATGTATCTCAGAACACGCTTAAAAAAAGTTATGAAAATCGCGTAACGAGTCTCAGCAGGTACAAGCGGCTTTACGAAATGAGTTTCGTGTATTTCATAACACGCTTCACGAGGAGTTACAGCAATTGCGAAACGAGTCCCAGCAGGGGTAAGCGGCTTTACGAAATGAGTTGCGGCAGTCACATAATGAACTGCATGCCTCAGAAGCATCGTTTGTAGAGAAGCTAGAGTCAATAAATGATACGTTGGTTACACGCGTGTCGCAAGTCGAGAAGGAGACGCGGGCGATTGCCGAGCTGGTACAGGTTACAGCGACTGAGACGATGATAAGTATCATTGAGAGGAAACTTGCATATGCTCACGCGCAAATAGAAGACGTGAATACTGCCGCTGCGCGGACTGAACTACGCCAGGCTCAAAGTCAGACACATCTCGAAAAACGTATAGAAGAAAATGTTGTGTTGTTGCGACAAGAATTAGCTGAGCTGTCAAATCAGGTTGAGGCCAGACAACGCATCACAGAGGACTAATTTAATCATAGGCTTATGGAAGTTATTCGACCGAGTAACCAGGCAAAATCCGTCTCATCTTAACCTGTCGTGACACGGGAAAGCACCCCGCCACACAGACGAACACAAGACTTCCAGAGTCCTGCTACACCAGACGCTTCCACTGCATGACTACTACCTGTTATTCTCGGAATAACGCCGTTAGCTATATTGGCCGCCCTGTTTCATTATCCAATAAAACAGTGGTGCCGCGACTACCCTCATTTTGCTCATTCCGAAACTGAGAATCTTATGGAATTCTGAGGAAGTTTGAGGAATACGCTCAAATATTTGACCATGGTGACGCGGAGAAACTGAAGTACTTAAGCTTCGCGTTCAAAGATAATGATCTATACTGGTAGGACGTGGATAAGTTGGATACCCAATTGTACGCTGATTTTCGAGCTAAGATTCAACGACAATTTTGGAACTTACGGCTACAGTGTGTCCTGAGGTCTAGTCTATATGTGGAAAGGTACGATCGCATGGGCACGAAACGTGTGTAAAAGCGTATTAGCTCCATCTACGATAGAAGTCGTCATTTAACATCTGTTTAGCATCTGAAATGTCAGACGCGAAATTTGTGTCAATGTTGACGGCACATATGCCAATTGATTACCAACTAGCTTTGGTAGGGCAAACATATAAATCAGATTCTGAGTTCAGAGTCCAACTAATCCAGGTGGATAGATAAGAGAAACAAAAACGTGTTCAAAGCACAGAATATCGAGACCGGCCACAATACCGGACTAATCCGAATAATTCTTGCACAGATAAAAATTATAGACACGGTATACAACACCATATTAACATGCTACAGACAGAGACAAGTCCGAATCGCCGTGGGCTAAACAACTGCTGCGATAATTTTAGAAGTTCAAACCGTGGCTACAGGAATTCCTGGAGGGGTCACCAGATATAGTCCGGAGTATGATCAACAAAATTGCCCAGATGTGCGCGCTCATCATGTGATCCGTCCTCTGATGAGCGTCCTGCTAGTCGCGGGACCGCCCGAAATTCCCAGCGACGACAACAACTTCCTTCCTTTATAGTCTCCTATCAGAAGCAGTAGCAGGGGATATTATTTTACCTCGAACCAGACTAATCACACAGAAGGATTTTTCGAGAGACAGTAGCCTTTGAATCCTTCTGCACCGGAATCTTCACCACCAAACTGTTCGGACGGGAAGAGACGAAGCCGTTCTAGAAGCCCTCGCAGATCAACAATGCGAGGCAGCAAGGTAAATTAGGACGAATTGGTGGTGTAGTTATCCGGCCGCCAGCTCACGAAACGTCGCTAACACCTCAGGAGATCAATGTTGCAAATCCATGTTCTGACAGTACAAATATTGATCTGATGCCGCCAAAAAGGAATAAAGCGGCTTACGGCGTGATCACCGTGTTGCTTCGTGAACATATTACTAAGTGAGGGAGAATTTCTACGTGTTAACAGACCCTACGAGGAAGGTTCAACGTAACTCAGTTGAAATTATACGTACAGCCATTACACGAAAATTGAGGTTATATGTTTGGTTAATTACACAGAGGTAATATATAGTAGAGAGAATATGACGTCACATATGTGTGTCCAACATGGTCTCCAGAGTTTGGTGTTTTCTCGGTGTAAAAATGCAGTCGTGTTGTTTGAAACTTTTGGCGTACTTTCCAGAATATATATTAAGTCATGTGTCACCAAGGTTTCGGTTCAAAACCTTATAGTAAGTCTGTAGCTAATATTTACATTTTACTAAAACAGCTGGGTTAAGGAAAACAGTAACGTGGCAAACGTTGTTAACATTTGTCGTTCTGAAATATCTACGCAATTATATTATGCGCACCTTAGTTCATAAATTCATAAGGTACCAAAATAACCCAACATAGTTGTGATTACTAAGCAATTATCATCTTTGCTCTCAATGATATTTCAAAATTCCCGCGCATATCTCCCGAAGTCACGTGACACATGTTGAACACACAATTTCGTACGCAGCTGTATAGAGGATACTCCCTCTACCCTATATTTACTCTAACGTTAATTAACAACATGTTTCAAGTGTTGCTTACGACGTAAATACGTGCCATATGTTGGCATTGTATAAGAATTACGTAGCGAATGTACGATGTTCATTTATATTGTAATGAATGTATTATTATTACTTTGGGACGTAAAGGTGATTTTTTGTGCCATGTGAGCACTGCTGTTATTGATTTTCCTCGACATAATGATCGAGAAGAGTTATGAAGTTTGTTGTCACTTATGCCAGAACTATTTGGCCACTACCGCAATTCAGCGTCCCTCTAATTATGTACTTTTGCCAACCTACATCATGATACACCAGCGTTGCCAACATCGATTTAGTTCGCAAAATTATATTTTGCTACCTCAATTGTCTTAATGTTGTGGTCGTACGTCATGTGTAATATGTAGTAATGTGGATGATTCATAATATTTTTTTTTGTTTCCTGCTGTAAGCACATTTAAGAACGTCAGAAATTAAATACATAATTTCATTATTAAATTCGAGAACGAAATCAAGCCATACGTCTGACAGTTTCCAAGCGGTTAATGAGCAAGATCAACTCTAAGAATCCTGTAAGTGTTGTATAGAAATTGAATCGCTCTTGTGTTGCTAGGGTAAAACACAGTCAGTGAGTTAGATTGACTTCCGGTACTGTACTTGTAACGATTTGTTTGTACGTTTGATAAGAACAAATTCAACTATTCTGTGTAATTGTTATAGATGAACCGTTTTAACAAAGAGACTTGGAGAGACTTTTCAGAAATAATATGTGGAGAATAGTTTGGTAATTTAATTTTCATGCTTGTCAATTTATATTAATATATAGTCAATGTGGCAGTTCCTTGGTATTCAGTGGACATGTTTGCCAGAAAGTTTATTTGTTTTAAGGATTTTCCACATTTGGTCCGGGGTAATCTGTCACATAAAGATTATTAATAATAAACCGTCATATAATAAATTATAGTGTTATAGCTCAAAATGCCTTGCATTATTTTAGTCACGTGTATTCAAGTTTTTTCTTCCATAGGGTTGGTTATTGAAACTTTAAAAACATTTATGTATGTGTTTTAATTTGTTACGTAGATAATCATGTTTTTCTTACTTTATTCTGTTGGAAAAACTGTCACTTGGCAGTAGCTGTTTAGTTGTTATATGTAGGAGTGAAAAATGGTATGGAGGGTTTTGTGTTTGGAATATATATAAAGTTCTAGGAATAATGGAAAGATGTATTTTCGAAGACATGGTGGTTGTAGATAAAAATGTTCTCTCCTGAATGCAGTGATTTGATTGCAGTTATATGAAAGAGTGGTATGTTACTAGTTCTTACGTAGAATTATGCTTTCAGTCGTCATATGTAGGAAGCTGTGAATTGTATTAACCCATAAAGTTGCCCAAAAGGATATAGTCTCACTGCTCACCGTAACCTGAGCTTTTTGTATTTGCCATTCTATCCGGACATGCATTGATGACTTTAAACACGCAAACATGATATTCTATATTCGACTAATTAATGTTAATTTGAAAAACTATAAACTTCTGACTTCCACCACTACGGAGGTTCTGAACTTAAAGGGAACACAGTCCAGGTCAAGAATTGTTACAGTAAGCGTATCAGTTATGCTGGTAATTTTTTGTTTCAATGCATGCATGCACTTAAGCAACAGTGTTTTTGTTTAGCAAGGAAAGTTTGGTTTTGGAAATAGTATGGTTTAGTACGCTGTTGCAATTAAAACACTAACAATGTGTGCTTAAAAATAACGACACGTAACAAATTTAAACCTTCGGAGTGCTTTACCTAAGATTGCCAAGTTAAATTATCTATTATGTAGAATTAATGTTTTAAAAATTAAGTTATTTTATCAAGCTGCGCAGTAGAGAAGATAAAATATTTTTATAACTTTACTATCGCGTTGCATAAAAAGTATAAGCTATAGCATTTAACAAAAGTTTTTATGCAAATAAACTTACGAATTATCTGCGTTTGCCAACCTTCTTGGCTTAAAGTAACCCTGCAACTATCGAATTATTTTTATGTTAATATAGGTATTAATTGGTGTCAGTCAAATACGTGAATCGATGAATTTGGAATCAAAAAATTTTAAGAATGATATGTGTATATTTATTTTGTGTTGGCTACTATTTTTGGTGGCTTCATTTACTGCAGTAATCATTAGTAATCACATTGATATTATTTTTTTTTTCATTTTAAAGGAATTTTGCAGATTCATATTTTTAAGAGAATTGTCAATGTACACGCGCCTTATATTTTTCTTTACTCCTACTTTTTTATTTCCCTTAAAGTCAGAGAATAATGTATTCACTCAAGTTCATTCTTTTACAGTCTAATTTATTCTTCTGATTACGAACATTTCAAAACATTTGAACTCAAGTCGCGTGTATTTAAGAACATACTGTGTTCTTATTGTTATTTTGTGCCTAAAATTATATGTAAAATATTTGCAAAACATAAATGCTACGTGATTCGTAAATGAAGGTGCTAAGCTTGAATGTGACACTGCACACGACCATTAATTTCTATGGGAAATAAAATAAACAACTACACCACATTAAATCGTAAGCACATTTCAAAAGATACGAGATACCGTAACGCAGAGAATTTGTATTGGAGAGAGAAATGATTGTGTCGGATAAGAAGATAATTATAAATGCTAGTTACTGTTGTAAAATGTTTACATCAGCGGTAGTATGCGGTTTTTTTGTTACTCAGTCCGATCAGGGCTCCGATCAAATGTCACTACCTGATTTGCACCGACCCAGCGTAGTTGCAGAGCAAGTAAATCAAGTCTTCACTTTCACTTTCAGCATTAGTTGTAACTAAATAGACCCGCAAGTTCCTCAGCTACATGCACGAACAAAGTAAATATTTTTGTTCCATAGAATTTGATAGACAAGTATTTGCAATCTTTTTATACCCACGGCCCGACATCTTGCAATTCACTGTGGGCTTATTTAATTCAGTTATAGCGCAACCAGACGCAACGCAGGTGCGAATTTTACGTTGCACCCATAAAAATCTGTTTTTAATCGGTCTCCAGGGGGCAGTGCAAGAGGTATCTACGACAGCTGTCGCCGGCAGCAGCTACGCCCTGCGCAATGTGATAACCTTACAGTCTCGCAAGACGATGGCTATCTATTCTCCTTTGACGACCCTTGTCCCTCTCCACTTCTTATCTTGTTTGCAGACCATTTCAAACTTTCATCCTCCAACCCTGTCGTCTTCCGACTGATTAGATTTCTCTGCAGCCAGTCTCCAGGACCGGATATTCTTCGCATGTCCTCTTATATCTTCAGTCGCTCGTGCACATGTGCTTTTTCTCTAGAGCATAGAATACGTCATCGTACAGAAGAAAGAATGGTGGGGTTAGCTCTCAGTAACATATCTTTAAATACGAGTACAGGACTCACAAGACTTACGAACTAAACACGTTAGAATAACTACGTGCAGGTGTCCCGGGAGGAATGGGGAATATTCTGGGAGGTGATTGTAATGGTCATTGAGAACAAAAATGTTTATATGAACATGGGGTCAATAAGAGATGGTTGTCGAGATAGCCCCATTTGAATGTAAACTTTGATAATCTCTAAAATTACTGTTATTGTTTTGTTTGTAGTTCTATTTCTCGTTTCAGTTACAAAGAAATGGTAATAAGTAATGAATAACGCACTAATATTGTTTTTCCATTGCTCTAATAACAAGAATACAATATACAGCAATGTTATTTTTGGTCCAGAAACAATGCTTTCACAATTCGGTCTCAACTATCCCTCCGTAGACCTCAGTGCATTTGTCAACTCGCTGAAGAAGATGTTACACGTCGAAGAACATCGTCATGTTCTCGTATTACTGTAAAAGCAGCCATTATGCGAGCGAGCAGTTCGTCTCGTTTATTAACTTTACTTCTGTAGACTTCGCTCTCCACCCAACCCCATAAACAGTAATCTAAGGGATGTCGGGAGACATTGGTGGCCAGGGGATAATACTACCGTGACTAATCCACCGATTAGGAAATTGAGATAGAATCGCTCCCTTGCCTTGTACCAATAATGAGGAGGGGCTCCAGCATGCTAGAGGTACATAACAAGACATGTAGCTAAAGGAACATCCTCGAGAATTTCAGGTAAAGTACATTGTAAAAATTGCAGGTACCTTGCCCCATTCATACGATCGTCAAAAACAATGGGACCTATAAGCATATCACCCAACATACCACACCACACATTAAGAAACTTTCTTGAAAATTTGAGTCTACAGTACCGTGCGAATTGACAAATGCATTTATGTCGATCATGGGATCTTTGAGAAATTATTGTAAAAGCATTGGCACTGGACCAAAAATGACATGGTTGTGTATTGTAATATTGTTATTTCAGTTATGTAAACATAATATACGTGTGTTATTCATTATGTTTTACAATTTCCTTGTAATTGAAACAAGATACATAACTGTAAATAAAACAATGACAGAAATTTTAGAGCTTATCAATGTTCAAATGGGGTTATCTCGACAACGTCCCATATTAACCCATGTCCATACAAACTTTTTTGATCACAATGACGAATATTACCATCTCCCAGAATATTGTCATTTCCTCCCAGGACATCCTGCATATAAGAAACGTGTACGAGCTTGGATATATTGATAATGAATACGTCTGATTATCTTACATTTAAAGTCGGCTGACTATTGTTGAGACGTCTTATGTACATTAAAGACTTTCTTTAACTTACCATTATTTTTTTAAGCTAGCGTAGCAGTAAATCATAAACTCCGTTGAATTTCTTTTCAGTGCGTGAAATCCGCAACTAAGTTTTCATACATAAAATTTTTCATGATAGCCATAAATTCATTTTGAGACTGTACGTTTTACAAAAACCGCGTACACTAAGAGGTAAATGTGGATACGCCTTCACATTACAATTACCATTGGTTGAGAATGGCTCGGTAATAGTTAAACAGTTCTGGGTTCCGATATTATTGAGGGAATATGAAGATAAGATTAGTGTTCATACAAAGCACCTTACTACGTGTATTTATGTTCAATAAATATATGTATTGACAGGAGGACACATGGAAAACTTAACTCTGGAGTACAAACAGATTTTTAGACATCAAGTTGCCTAAATTCAGGGGCAAAACAAAATAATGTGAGACTCATTTTAAGCTAAAGTGTGAGATATACCGCAAGGATCTTCCACGTGACGGTCCCAGTAGTGAGTCTGTATGATTTTCTGGAATTACAAACTGAGATAAGTAAGTCATTAAACACCTTAACATTTACCTGAAAAATTAAAAAAGCTGTGATCAGAGTTATACAATGCTGAAAATTACTTAAAGCTAGGGCCACGATTTTGTCGCGAAAAGATTTTTGCCCCACTTTGTTTCAGTGACTCTCGTGCACATCGGCAGTTCTGTTTCAAGGTTATTGGCAGCGTGTCTTTGTTTAGACACGTTTCTCATTTTACTGCACCAATCAGAATAAGATTATTGTGAGTCTGTACGTCTATAATTTGCCAAGGCCAGTGAGAGTAAAATCATCCAACCACAGACGATGTAGCAGAGCTGCAGGTGTGCACATGACGCAAACAAACCAAATGTTTCAAAAATCTTTTCGCCATAAAACCGCGGCTCTACTTAAAGCACCATGGGCTTCATTTAAAACGACTACAATTTATTGAATAAAATAATTTATAAAGTTTATCGCATAGAATTTTAACAGACCAAAAATTAGTGACATAATGATTTATAAATTTATAAAATTGATTCAAACATTTTTGATGTTAAATGAATAAATTAACAATTAATGTAACTGAATGGAAAATTTTACAAAAACATAAAATAAAATAAAAAAAAATTTAAAACATTGGTCCATGAACCCTTGAAACTCAAATTGTTTCAAATAGTACCACTTCTTTAAGCTTTTGTTCAATGCAGCATTTCAAGTTCATTAAAACCGGTGACATTTTGACAACTCCTTTACATAAAAAACATCATTACATTTCCTTTTCAATAATATATTACGTTTTACTTGTGTGGGTGGGTGTTCAGTATGAACTTAGCCTTGGAAAACTAATTAACACTTAGTTTTTCTCCTTAGTGCATTTTCACATAATTAATTCAAAGTTAACTTTACCGTCGGTCTTTTTAAACAAGAAATTACCAACTAAACATCAACTTATTATTATGGCCTCTACAGGTGGAATACTTATGATTTCTGACGGCGTTGATCCTCTACAGTCAGGGGGACCAATCTCTTGCTCCTCCAAGCCCTCGGAACCAGGCACTCTGCCGACGCCAATACTACAAGTTCAGTACTCTAAACGAAACGCCGGCATCCTAGCCCTCGGGAGGGAGTTGCCCCCCTAAGGTAAACATCTCACAACCCTAATCCACATATTTTATCTTTCTGAGGTTCCCGAAAACCTCCTCGCCCTCACGCGACAGCAGATCCCTTACAACTCCACGAACATTGTATCCGAGAACGTCCTCGCGCGAACTCTCCTGCCAAGCCAGCCAAGTTCTTGCCAGCAACCCGGTGTGGCCAACATCCGAGCAATGAATTTCCTTGTTGCCATGTGAAAAATTGTTCATCTAGCTTGTAGAGGTGACTGACCCGTGGAAACCAGACAATTTCCTGTAAGTAGTCAGCGAGCCCGGCACAAAGGAAAGCGCTCCTTGCGGTACGACCAGACCTCCACAGCAAAGTGCCTGACTATTTCAACACTCTAACCGAAACTGAGAAAAATATAAAGAAAATGCGACGCTATAATATTGTTTACTTTAAAATGTAGTCATGTGTCTGACCAAAATGTTTACCGCATAGCTTTGTCTTTATGTCAGTCAGTACTACTCACCTCGCAGTTACGCTAGAATTGTAACCTAAGTATCACCCACTCAAATATTATTGTTTTATTTTGAAAGTTACAATATTTTTGTAGTATATTTTAATAATGTAAACTTAATAAGGAAAGTTTGCATAATCAATTCTTTGTTCCACGAATGTTATTTTGACCTCTAGCATGAATATCTTTCTTCAATTGAGGCTATAAGCTTCTTATGAGGGCTATTAATGTCTGTCTCCAGAATATTCTATAGGCTACAACTTCTTCTGTCTAGCACGACTTGGCTGGCAACGTCTCTTCACATGAAACATGGCAACGCAGCGTAACTTAGAACGACGCAGAAGTAGCTAATTTAGAACGCGCGTCTTAAGTTCAACAAGCTAATGAAAGTTGCATCAGATGCTAGTAGTATTTCTATTATAGGTGTAAAAGGGAATAGGTCCCATAACACTGTGGTTAACTAGAACCAATGTTGTCACATGTTTGCTGCCCTGCTGACGCTGCTGTTTCATTATATGTTTTAAAATGGCCGAATAGTCAGACCTTTCGCTTCCCATCAAGGCGATGCGGGTTCTATTCCCGGCGGGGTCGGTACCCGGATTTTCGAATGTGAGATTCGTGCCGAACGATGCCATTCGTAGGCGGGTTTTCTCTGGGATCTCATGTTTCCCCCGCCCCTACATTCCGGCACCGCTCCATACTTACCTCATATTACCCCTCACCTCTCCGAACTTACAAACTTCGTTACTCGTTGCTCTTGCGCAACCGAGCCAACGTTCCTGCCAGGTTGTCCGCCAAGCCCAATTTTCGCAAGGCGCGGAATTAACAAATGTGTCGCGCAATTCCTTGGCAGGCATGCCGGTGGGCTCACTGCTCTCCCAGAAGAGTACACCGCCTGAGAGAAATTTTGATTATAGGTCCAGTGTCACCAGAACGTAAAAATATTTTAGCAGCATAGCACATAAAAGAAAGTTTACAAATTAATTTAGTTTTCATTCTCGAATAGAAATATTTGTACGCTCTGTTTACAGCAAAAACAGTTTTATTCAGTACCCAAGGTCATTAATAAACCCTTGACGTAAATCTTACAGAACGGTTTACAACGCTCCAAATAATATTGACTTGTCTTTGTAGCTATACAAACAATACGAGTATAGCGGCTCAGATACACGCCGGACATTGAAGCAGCCAAGGTATAGTAATCCCAAAGTATTCCTTTAAAAAATTTCTGAAGCTTATGCACATTATTTGCTGTTTATGCATTCGAGTTTACAGTTATATTCTTTTTTTTTTTTTCATTTACCGTAAAAAAGAATAAACAATTGTTTTCAGTTTCCAGTACGTCATTTACGTACAGAAAATAAAATTAGTACAGAATTTTAAATCGCAACTTGTGTTCTATACTCCTTCAGAAATGTTCCTACAATTTTTTAATAAAGTCGACATTTATAGCTTTTAAAGTAGAATATGAAAATACAGAAGCAAATGTAACACAGTGCAGTACCAAAGTGAAGGCATGATATAATTTCTCTAATTTCGTCTTTAAATTACAAAAGTACCCACGATAATGGCAACGTAACATTGCAATTTAAAAACAAACATTTTAATTCCAATATCCATAAATTCAAATTAATGATCCCGCTGCTAAACATACACATAGACATGTATCTTTAGGCATATATACAGGAAGTACACACGTCCAAAATATTTTGTGAGGAGAATACTTGTGAAGAATTGTGAGAGTTATATATTGCAACTAACAATCTATCTTAGTTTGAAATTAAGGTATCTGCTTTTGAAATTCGAGTTTATAATTTGATATGTTGCAATATATCTACAACGGCGTTGAATAAAACATCGATGTTTATACAATATTTACTGCTATAGAGATCTACACTAATGAAAACAGCAGATATACAACTATCCACTTACATATAAATAATTGTGGTGACCACCATCTAAGTGAATATAACTGTTCTGCCACCGTACCCAGTACGTACTACTGAAGAGAAAAGTTGCTCTAGGTGCGAGTAACTAGTACAAACGGTTTCTTTGACGCAAAAATGTCAGCGGCGTTGGAGTCAGAATACTGTTTTACGTAGGCCAACTGTTTTTTCTCGTAATTTGTATATATATTAATGGCACTAACTATATCTCTTAAAATCATTATAATTAATTATTTGTTGTATGTAGACGGGTGAAATACGCTTTTTTTTACTTACGTAATTTAGCCTGAATCAAGCGGTTTATCGTCGTGATTTTCACTCCACTTGAATACTAATGTAAACGTCTAAAATTAAATTCAGTATTTTTCGCAATCTAATGAGTAGAATAGGCATAAAATAGGTTTAACATTAACTCACAATAATTATTCAATGATTTGAAATCTAGAAGTTTTATTTATTTAGAATATAATGTCGTGTTCTTGAGTCCACGAATAATGAGTCCCGACCTAGGGTTATACAATAATTTACATTCTGAAATATTACACTTGGGCGAAGTTGTGGCCGGACAGTTAGTATATTTATTTGCTCAACGGAGACAAACTGCAGGAGACGATGCTTGAGAGGATTAGGGACAACACTGTTCATAATAACGTGAGACGATGCTTGAGAAGATTAGGGACAACACTGGTCATAGTAACGTATAGTCATAAATGCGTTCTAATAGAGGTACACTGGCATGAAGATGAGTTAAAATAACTTTGACAATGTAGGTTTCTACGGTTGGAAGCATACATGAATGTGCACCAGACAAGTGGAATGTTCAGTTACAAAAATTAAAGAGCAAACAATGCCCACCTCAATTTCGAATATGGTGCTTTATGGTAAAATAATTTTAATGATTACACAAGTTGTCGGTCTTGCATAGAATGGTTACACGCACTGCAATGCCCAGTAATTTTCCGGTTCATACTTCTACCACCAGGATAAATTTCCATGGTTTTCCTGGGGATTAGGGAGCGAGGTTAGGTTCCTCTGATGACGTCTCCATCTTCTCCTGTCGGGTCGACAGACGGTCTAAGTCTGATGGGTCGTGTTTCCTCGCTTTCTCTCTTCTGTCCGGGTGATTAATTTCTCCTTGTTCGACAGGGCTCGTGTCCTCCCCGGCCAACCTCCCACAGATAATGGGCTCGTTCCTGCCGATCAAAGACTCCCCCTTCTCTTCCGAGCACCATACTCCTTATTAATTTCCTTTCTCCTTCTACCGGAAGATGCCAGGACCTCTGTGGCGCTCCCTGACCTCGTGAAACTAAGACTTCCCAAAGGACAGCTCTCAAGGAGGTAGACGTGCGAACTTCTGTCGAGGTACTGACACGGTGAAACAAACAGCTTCAGCCCTTTTCCTAACCACGTTCTGTTCTTGCGTGTCTACACCCTACCTACCAGCACACACGTCTTCACTACTTTATCTCATTCTTTCTCTCTCATCCACTCCCCTCCCTTTCAAACACCTCTTATTATTGCTCACTGTTTTCTGTTTTACTGTGCTCGTAAATGCGATGAGTTGGAGAGAGACTTGTCACGGAATTCACGAAATTTTGGACACCAAACACATTAACATAACTTTCGCCATATTTAAGAGGGAGTGTTGGATAATTTTATCGTATTTTCAATTTTTGAGCCATAAAATTTATTCAAATTGTATTATTACAATTTTCTCTTCGACAAAGTTTAGGATATATTCTTGGTAAACTACATGACATAAATATTAATGGAATCTTTCATTAATTTGTCATGCAGAATCATTGCAAGAGAATTATAGGTTAACTTTCAAGAATTCTCTTGCAATGACTGCATGGCAAGACATGAAAGGTTGCATTATTATTTATGTCAAGCAGTTTACCAAGAATAAATCCTATGCTTTGTCGAAGAGAAAGTTTTAACAATACAATTTGAATAAATGTTATGGTTCAAAAACTAAAAAAATAAATAAAATTGTCTATCATTCCCCCTTAAGGGGCCATAACAGCATGATCTTGATGACGCTAGTACCTGTAAATATATAACCATAAATGTCTAACTTAGGGTTGTAAGGGGAACAATGAGTTTTTAAATAAACAGCTTATTATCTTTAACCCAATTGGTCATCATAGTCTTTTTCACTTCAATTAGATTATTATACAACTGTCTAAAGTGTGATTTAGTTTTTTTTTTCAAAATTAAATCACTTAAAACGTTATAAAACGTTTAATTAATTTTAAAGTAGACAATGTTGTTCTTATCTGACATCAAAGTGTATGCTGTTTCAGAACAATGTTTCCGTAAATACCTTAAAATTTCTACAAGTTTCTGATAAATTAAATCAACCATCGTGAGAAAAAAATTTTTATAAACTATTCAAGGCAAACAAACCTAGAAGCAAATACGTTCTCGATAAATGAATTGTACGGAGTTCAGAAGATATTCAGATTTGTGTTTCGTCATTGGCCAATTTCTACCGCTTCCATTAAATCCATCCACGCCTCGTCAATTAAGTCCAGTCCAGTACCCTCTGAGGTTCTTCTACAGCACCAAGTGTCATAACATACTCCTTACGAATCTAAAAGATTATCGTCAAGGTTGGGCACAAGTAACCTCACTACATGTCCTAAACGCGCCAAAACTCCAAACGGCTTTAAGTTTCAAGTGAAGGTATAATTACACACACGCATACGTATTGCTACTACAGTCATCACTATTTGAACTCGAAGTAAATCGTACTTCATACCAGTATACTTCTTATACCATCCGATTACATTTTCACATTTAAGAGACTATAATTTCCCGACAAGTTCGGCTTTTCTACGACTACACATAAGGCAGGTGTGCAGCAATAACAACGTAGCCTGCAGAGGAAAGAGCAGCTTGGCTATCCTAACTCGTAATGGTCGAACTAATTATCTCGTGTACAAAGAGGTTCTTAAGTTAAAGTAAGTACGTATTAGTTACTTACGGATTATACACGGGGGCAAAGCCCCGGTCGTACTCCTCGATTACTACAAATCAAACAGTACGACATACTGCTAATTTACATGCTAAGAAAGCCACAGCGTAAAAGAAAACTCAAAAGCCATGTTTCTTCGCCTGGATCAGATGGATTCTACAAAAAATATAAAGTGAAAACACTGCAAATCACATGAAAAATAATGATTTTGTCCAGTCTGTCCCGATCCTTTCCAAGTACGAGTCTAATGGACTCAACTATAATTCAATAGCCTATATACGCATATATATGCGTCAAGCGTTAATGATCTGTCAGATTGTGAGTGCTAATGAGCAATATACAATCGCGGAGGTTCTAGGCTATGTACTGATTCATAACAAAATCCTATTGAGAGCCGAACAAATTAAAATTGTGGCGCCTATAAATTATCACGCTTTTTAAAGAAAATAAGTTAAACAAACTTTTTGTTTGCTTAGGTAAAAACAAATTAGGTGCTGCCACTATACAAGCAAATTATTGAGTTGCGCAAAAATTTAGTTTGGCTCAACTAAGCCTTTCTCTGAGCGTGATATCACCGTCCTACAGTTAGAGTGTTTATTCGCGGAATAATTAGTAGTGCTGGATGTCTTCCAGTGCTCGTTATAGACACTTTCAGGTTTGCAGGTGTTACCACTGCTGCGAACATACGAAGAGATTTGAGGCTTCAGAACGCAGTGCTGAATTTAAGTTACTACAAGTTCTTCTGACTGAAGGCCAGCTTGACTTGATGTGCCAAAGTTAAGTTTCAGTACGACTTCATGAAGCAGCTTCTGCGCGTCCTTTGAAAGTACATGTAATGTTTCGGTATACTGGCCAGTTGGATAAGTAAATGCAACTATGTTTTATGCTTAAGTGACGCAGTGGTAGCCTACTTGCCTCGTTCATTGGAGGATCTGGGATTGAGTACCAGTCCTACCATTCTCGTTTCTTTTTTTTTTTTTTTATGTTTCCGTGGATTCATAAATCACGCCAAGTAAATGCTTGTGGTTCCATAATATACGCTACGAGAGCTACTATAATCGCCTTAAGTGTTTCCTTAAACTATGTTCTTAGAATGAACATTAAAAATAATTAAATTCAGTTATGTAGTTTTCTTCAACTTAAATAAGCACTCGTGTAGTCTGTGATTGGATATTTCTATCCTTAAAACGAAGTACTTCCACAATTTAATAAACTAGTAATTCCATATGCTTATAATGCATTAGTAAACACGGATAAATTGTTCGACTTTTGAAGCACTTTGTAATATTAATTTTCTGTTATGTATGAGGGTGTTATAATATAAATATACTTCAAGGAGGTGTTGTGAATTCACAGTCACTCAATCGCTAACACAGGTAGCTAATATTACTTTAACCTTTTCAAAATGTACTTGATTTTGTCGGTAAAAAGTTGAAATATGCGCTGTAACTAGTTTCAGGAATTTCAAACTATCAATGTGGCAACTATATTGCATAATTTTATATTATTCCGTAACAGATATTTCTCCTTCAGGCACACACACTGCGGCGTGGAGAAACTATTGGAAAAGGAATAACCTCAGTAAAATATTAGGTTCGTGTTCATCGGGAAACAAGAAGTTAAATTATTTAACTTTCGCTCGATGTATTAACAGATATTGTCTCACGAATGCTCATTTCCACACACCACATTTAATATTGTACACCGTCCCACGTAGGTCGTCCCACCACACTTCCCTTTCTTTTGAATTCACGTTTTATCTTAGTCCAAGTTCCATATTTCGACTTTTGCATAGTCCAGGAAATTTTTAAAGGAAAATAGTTTTTTTTTTAAATATCGCCAAGAGTTTGACAACAAGTAAGTCTTTATCTTATCCGAGTGTCATCCACTAATCAAACCATCTTAATTGTATGTGATGATGTCATAAGTAAAGAACAATAGTTATTTTCATTGCTTCAAAGAGTGACTAGTTTGAATATTATTTGTCATGTTTATATATAACTTAAAACAAATTACTTGCAAAATTTAACGACCTACACACATTTTAATACCATAAGTTAAAAGGCTTTCTTATTTAAAGATTGTTCAATGAAAAAATAACTGAGGTTATATTTGTGAATATTCGTAATTTATTTGAAAATATGTTTTCCTAAAAGTACGGTTAATAAAATTTGGCAAAGGAAATTAATTAGGATATTCCGTAGTTCTATGCAGTTCTTTCAGATCAGTCTGATTTACTTGTGAAATGTAAAAGTAGGTAATACAATTATGTTGGTGATTATTGTCCGTGTACGCGTCTGAATAGTTGCTGAATGCAATGTCTTAGTGAGCATTTAAAAGAAAGATATATTGATAACACAAAAATATTTATTGTACCTAATTTTAAATAAAGTTTGATTATTACTGAGCGAGACATCTCTGTAACAAAAGTTATATTAATTAATAACTCAAAGTTAATATAAATAATTTTCCTGAAAGATTGTGTTAAGATATAAATTAGGTTTATTTTAAAAATAATTTAATCTGCGTATTTTAAACTTGATATACAAATAAATTGACATCGCATAACAACTCAAATAAATGCTGACTAATAAATGTTTCAAAGTTGATTTATTATTTTAAGAGATAGTGTTGGTAACACTTCCTGTCGTATAAATTAAAGTAAGCATAAAATCATACAGAACGTAAAACACAATTCCATTGCGTGTTGTACAAGTAATTTTCTTATCGCACAACATGAACTACTAAAACGCCCAATATTCTGATGTATTTAAGGTAGACCACGTGGCGAAGCTCGTGTTCACAGTCACAATATCGCTGCATGTATGCGGGTTAGTGCGAGAATCCTGTAGCGGACCACATCCCAAGCGACGGAAATAACTTGCGCCCTCGATGTGGTTCATCTCTGTACATTAATAAACGCTATATCGGGGGCGGCGGCAAAACGATGTAGGCTAACACCAACCCGCTGAAAAGATACTGAATTTTGTAACATGATATTCTCGTCAAGCGCAGTAAATATTTCCGCACCTCGACGTAATGTGCAGGTATAGGAGTACTGCCGAATGTACTCAATATCTCATCGACTACCAAGTCATTAGAGACCTTAAACAATAATTGATGCCATGCTCTTTATTTGAAGAACTATTCAGAACTTCGCCATAATAAATTATGAGAAACATAAACAAGATTTCCCGGACCATGAAGCCAATCGCTACCCTCTTGAACGTGATTACGATGCAGTATTATGACCCATGCAGTACCCCTGGTTCAAACATAAATAAGGCAGCAAGACTTTGGCAAGCAGGCCTCCTGAGTGTTCAGCTTTATATATTTTCATAACCAGACCAGTTGAGCTAAGTATTTGCAAGTATTTAACTCGGGATACAATGCGACAGTCCAGTACTAGTGGCCACACACGGGACGATACAGGGACGTGCTATCGACGGGGCTTATCTGCTTCATATCGACGCCTGGGTCACTTCGCTACCAGGATGCACTCGATACGACGATGTTCAGATCGCAGAAATTATAGCAAGACATCAGACTCTACAACACGATTAAGGTGGGACTGTTAACCTAATTAAACTGCATGGCTTTGGAATAATCTTAATTATAATTGTTAGCATTGATAAAGCATGCCTCTCTCCACGATTTCTCTAATTGTGTTGTATTTTACAATGCAATACAAGTCGTATGTTCTTAACACAAACGATGCATATTTAATAGTACGTCAATCTTTACAACTCAACAACCCGCATATTAGCTCAGTGACATTACGAACTTAAAGTAACCATACTGTTTGCTACTATTTATAAAGCATAACGATACATCTAATGAATCGTTGTGGTTGAGTAAAATTTTCTATACAATTTTTAACAAGTCTGTTGTCAAAATATTTGACAAAGGGACCCTCTAACTACGAGTATTTTGGGTGTTTTAGGTCTGGAAACGATAGAAAGCTAAGAACCGCCCATGAATCGATGTTTTGTTTTACAGAAAAATATTTACGTTACGTTCTGTTTCTAGTGTTAAACTTCAGAGAATTTCTTCCACGCTACCATTTTACATTTCGCAAGTTTCTGTTCGTTTCTAGGAAATCTCATTGAGTTCCTACAAATGACAGGATGGTAACTATTGTTGGCTATCTGTGTATTGAAAGCGTTGCATGTAGCTGTAGCAGAATACCAGTAACCCAATGTATTAAATTAAAACTGTAAAAGTCTGAGAATCTTTGTTTTGCCGTGTTTTCTACAGAATTCCAGTCTGAAGTGTTGCTTACTATTACCGAAGTAACTTTGAACCACTGACAAGAGTCGTGCTTCAACCCAGAAGAAGCTGTCACATTCACTAACAATCCTGTGTGTCTGAAAGTGGCTAGGGTCTTTGCTGCCCGCCGTCACGACTACGCTACTAAAGTAGTTTACCTGTACAGCCACTGCCTGCGCCGCGTGCTACCATACACTAGTGCTGCCACTGACTTTCTCCTCAAACAACACCGTCTTAGACAGCGTTGTCGAAACAACGGAAGTTTACCATATTGTCGGAATATAAGTTATTGTTATTTTGTACAAGTATGGCGAAATGACCCATTTTCGAAATGGTATAAATTGGAAATACAAAGTACTTTAGTCTACCTTTTTCACTTATATTCTTTGTTTGTAAACGCGTGTGTTCAAATTTATATATAACACATAAATGTCAGCACCTCTGTCCACATGATTACGTCAGTTAATGCCAGGCCATTTATTATTTATGGGCAATTTAAAAAGTTTTGAAAGGGTACAAAGCCATTGTTTGTGAAAGAGGTAAAATATATTGTATATTGCAGTAGATTCGTAGTAAACAATTTACACAAAACTGTATTGAAAGTTCTAGTTGTAATTTCTTAAAAGCACGTCTTGAAATTCGTTTTCCATTATAAGAGAGGAGACAAACTACATTTTACTTCTTAAGTAAAACTCCACCATGCAGGTACTTTAAGGCTCATAAAGGAAGGTTTACTAACGCCACACAAAGGAAACAAAAAAAGATCACAGCCAAGGTGACGTGGCTTGAACGATTTCTGGTGTTAACGTGTCTCTACAGACGCTTTGGAAGCGACTATCAACTTTTAAACTGAAGAACAGTTAAGGGCTCTACACTCTCGTGTGTTATTTTAAAAACTCTTGAATGCAACTTTAGAAGTTGTAATTAAAAAGACTACGATATACAAGTGGCGTACGGTAATTGCCACATTTCGGAAACCAGTATTTTCAACAGAAGAATAAACTACAACCACGATCTTAGTCATAAATCAGTTAAATCACAATACAAACTCTTATAGCTAGCATTAATAACTATGGAAATAATGACATATTAAATTACCTTTTGCTATTTTACATCTTTTGTATTCCTTATGTATTTTGTAATAAGTGAAAAAAATTAAAAATAATAAAATTGGTTACAAATTGAGAATTTTTTCAAAATCAGTTAGTTTTATTACTCTGAATTTCCTACTAGCAAATCTTTAAAATATTTGTAATAACTGAATGAGAACCAAAATAACCAAAGTTACTTGTAGAACATACAAGTTGGAACACTATAAGATACTTAGGTCGAGTACAGTCATCTGATTCGCAAGACACTAGTTTATGACTCCCTGTGTTTGTAGTAACACTCAGCTGACTGAACATGCTGGTTAAGGTACCCAAAAACAGAAAACAGCTGGACGCTTATGTAGGTATTGGTTAAAGTTTCTTCAACTTTGAGTTCATAAGAAAATATTCAAATAGCTCTGACACAAGCAGAAGAGGAAGGAATTTGACATAGCTTCATTTTAAAATCCTTCCCAGCGTTTACCAACACTTATCTCGTAGAATCACGAAAATTGAAATTAGGACAGTGAGGAAGAGCATTGAACCCTAATCCATAGTTTTCACACAATGCTGACCGCTTAGTATCAAACACACATCAAATTAATGTTTGAGAAAAAAATAAAAAACATTATTCCTGTGTTTTTCCAAACGCGGCTCGAAAGTGCAAAGAAAGTTTTAGATAGAACTTATTTTTGTCTCGAAGCTGCGCACACAATTTGTTAGGCCAGTCAACGAGCAGCTCTTTGGAAAATCATTTCGGAAATAATCCGTGCAAGTTGAAAATTTAAATAAATAAATATATATATGAAGTATTCACACGTGTGATATTTCAAAGTCGCGGTGCAGAAACCATGCCTCCGTGTCTCCCAGCAGATGGAATGCAGCATACCTGGCCCAGCGCCAACTCGTCCGGCGAACTGCTACAAGCGCCAACTTCCACGTGCGGACTGATTTATGGTCACACCACACTTCCGAGTTTTGCACCCAGGCATGTCACACATTTACCAAGAGTTTTTCTTCTTTTTAAATAAATGAACCTGCTCCAAGTTGTTTTCAGCCTACCAGATTTAATTTATTTTATGTAGAAAGTACGTGGTACTTTTGCTGAATTAAGAGGTTCCGCATTCGTTAATAAATTTTAACTTAACTCCAAATATCTGAAAAACTTTTGATCACTCATCTCATCTCACATACATGTTATATATGTATATATATATATATATATATATATATATATATATATATATATATATATATATATATATAGGAGGCCGGGGCTAGTTGTAACACTTTCAACAGTTTGCTCAATAGCAAATGTAATTAGAAGTGCAGAAAATCTTTACATCGGGAAATATTTCCTGTAGATCTTTATGTATAATATAATATGAACATAACATGGTAATAATTAAAGTTATAAAACATAGAGCTATATATTAATAACACTGTTAAGTGTTGCAACTTGCCCCAAGCATGGGGCAAGTTGCAACACTTATTCCCATGTATCAGAATCATCTGTATCACAGTCGCCACACACGTAAACAGGGTTTTTCCCTGCACAAGACCAATGTGCCCATTTTCCGCAAGAAGTACACTGAACTCATTCTTCATTTGTATCGTATTTCGTAGCACACACTAAGCACACCTCCTCTTCTTCACTCAAATCACTTTCTTCAAATTGTATTTTTCTTCTTGCATGTTTCTTTGAATTTAAAGTCTTGTATTCTTTCCTTTCATTTTGTGAGTCTTTCTTCGTTTTCTTAACTTTCTGCGATTTCCTTGATTCAGCTTCCGCCTTTTTCCTATTTTTTTCTTCGCTGTTACGCTTTTCTTCTTCAGTCGCTCTTTTCTCAGGAGTATCTGTGAGAATTGCCGACTTTCTTCTTTTCCTTCCTCTGCAAGATGTGTTTAAGCGGGGTGGTGCTTTTGGGAATGGGCGTACAATCTCTGGAATAGAAACTCCACTTGGTCCAGGTATTGGGAGGACTGTTGGGTAAGCTACTGTATCCACAGTGCTTGGTCCAGATGGCGCACCACATGTTGAAGCAATATCTTCCTGAGTAGAGCTACCTGCCTGTTGACTATTAGGATCTAGACGGTCAGTAACGAATGCAGGAGCAAAGTCTTCTTCTGAAAATATGTTCGGGTTAAAAGGAGAGATACCAGTTTTCTGAAAGCCTGATGTAATATTTGCTGGTGTCAATGAGTGTAAAAATGCTACCTTGACTATTGCTGGCAAGTCAAAAATAGTTAGTGTCTTTCCAGGATGTGTCTTGTGGCAGGGATTAATTCCAGTTTCACACCGCCTTTCAAAAGGTCCAAACACAGATACATCCAATGGCTGTAAACGATGAGAACAATGTGGAGGAAATGAGAGAAATATTACACCATTTGTTTTACACAGATCAATAACACAGCAGCTTAATGTGTGAACAGTGGTTGTCCAGAAGTAGAAGCACCGGATTTGTAGGTGTTGGTGAGGTAAGAGAGATGAAATGACTCATAAATTTAATGAATGTTTCCTCGGTCTGCCAACCAGACTTGCTGCCAGTTCCTACACAACCTATCGGCCCATCACGTATAAAAATGATCCTTAAAGTTCTTGCGAGGGAAGATGAACATGGGAGGTAAAGATGATCCTATAGCACATACAGCTGTAACTACTGTGATCATTTCACCACGCTCTGCTGTAGTTACAGAACCTACTTGTTTTACACCGTTTTTAGCGATTATTTTTCCAGGTTTCAAAACAGTTGCCACTCCTGTCTCATCCAAATTGTAAATTCGAGATGGTGAAATGTTATGACACGCGAGAACAAGTAAAAGTTTGTCGAAAAACTCTGAAACATTGTGTTTGTTGAACGAAGTGCATCTCCCAAGACTTGTGGCTTCAGGCTGCCTGACAGATAACTCTTTATTGCGCTTCATAAACCCGGAAAATCAATCTGGACCAGCACACTCATTCACTTTCCACATTTCAGGAGTTTGTATGCCCAACTTTACTGCACACTGATATGCAAGCTTGCGCACTTCTACCGGTGTAAGTCCAAACATAATTTCAGAACTACGTTTCAGATACTCAACTAACTGACGCTCATTTTCTGCAGAGAAAACACACCGAGGTTGAGCATAACCAGCATTGACAAAAGTGAATGCGTTTTGCTCTGTGGTCAGGTCACCATTTTTCTTTTTAAGTTTTGTAATGTATCTTGACAGAGTAGAATAATGTATATTATAAAGCTGTGCAACCATTCTTACGGAACAATCTCTTGAGTTTGGATTAGTTAAAACAAGTTTGGCTGCCCTCTCCATAACATCCTGTGGTGTTTCCCCATTGTTTGTTTTTTTCGCATACGTCTCCATCGTATCTGCAACGAGAAACGGGAAAAAAATAGTTGTAGGCTTAGTTACAAACAATCAGGATTTTCACTAGTTTTATATTTAGTTGATTTTTCAAATATTTCAATTCATAGGCTTAACTGTAGCTAATACAGTATGCCTAGAACAATCGATTAAAGATAAAATATATAAATTTCCCGCAATAACAGTTAGAAAATATAGTTTATTATGACGAGTAAATGCCAAGATAAAAGCTGAGAAAAAAACCAAACTTTCGATTAAATAAATGTTTTAAATCCAACCCCAAAAAACAAGTAGTAAATATACTTGGAGCAAGTTGCAACATTTGTTGCAACATGCCCCGTTACAGAATTTCCTTTTCCTTGCCTTATTTTACTTGGAGACGTTAATATCACGTATTCGTCACTATACACACATATTCAGAATACTATAAGCCACAAACAAATACATAAAGTTCCACACTTACAACGAATGCATAACCGTCAAAAACACTAATGTCGGACACGAGAAAATTTACTCAAAACCGCGGGAAACGTATATGCTGTCACTGTAAGTAAATGAGATCTCTCGGCCACGTGACGAACTACTACTGTTTGGCCTGCCGTTCAGTACAGTAACTGACAGCTGTGGCGCGGCTCTTGTACCAAAGGCATAATTATAACACGCACTGTTGCAACTTACCCCTGTTGCAACTAGCCCCGGTCTCCCTAACATACACACAAACAATGTGTTTCAGAAACATATAAATATTTTGCCAGAATATAGCTGATGTGCAAAGAAGATTATGTCCAAGGCTACAATCAGAAGCTAATACTACATGTACAAACGTTGAACGCGCCCCCGCACAGTAGTATTAGTGTTCTATGCGGACGCAATATACCCACCACCATACCCAAATAAAAACCAAGACATATGAATTTTTACTCAAAATTTATTTCCAATAATAAAACAAACATTATGCATTGTAAACATACTCAAAATGGCCCAAAACCTTCACATAATCAATTGTACCATTAATTTACAAAACATACGTATCTCATCACCATTTTCTAATTTCATTTTACGACCGCTATGCAACACAGGTACTTGCATTGCCTGAATAACAGCAGTCTGGGGACCAACATTCTCACACAAAGCAAATGACTTCCAACAAATATTATCCCTTACATTATTATCACTGATATAATTAACAATGCCAGAATTAGCAAGACAATTCTTCCTATAAAAACAAATCTGCAACAGTCCACTACCAAATTTAGCTGTCAATACTTCTACAGCCAAACCTATAAATTTATGAATACAAAACAGTACTCTCTTCCACTCGAATAACTTCATATTTATATCTGGTGGATTCACATCTTCATTAACGGTATCTTTATCACCGTTATAATATGTTTGAAAACTCTTATCGGTGCATAACGCCTCGTATACTTCCTATACCTCCTTCTGTAATATCGCATTATGCCCGTATAGCACACTAATACTACTGTGCGAGACCGCGTTCAAAGTTGATACATGTAGCATTAGCATGTGATTGTAGCCTAGGAATTAAGCCGGAAGCGGAAGTACATAGTGCTATCAGTATGAAGATGAAGATGTGAAGAAGATATGTAACAACTTTTGTCCGTCACAAATATTAAGGACTATAGAAAACTTTAAAGTGAAGTCCGTACAGCATATTTTGTGGGATATTAAAAAAAAGTACTTACGTTTACGGAACTAAATGCGGTATGAATAGTAAACAGAAATGTGTGATATAACTTCATTTTTTGTCGTGTTCATCATCATCGAGCGAACAATTGTAGTACCCAGCTGTTGCATATAGCGACCAAAAGTGATGTTTCATCTATATTAATAATCAGTACGTCGACAAATATAGACTCTTGTAACGTGTATAATACACACCTTAAGGTTTCAGTTGTTGTTACAATGTCCTGGTGAGTAGAAATCATGTGCTACGCGTGACAATGTATTACAGACAGCATGCTTATCTCTGGATGATATACATACATACAAATTTAATATATATGTGTGTGTGTTGTGTGTACTGGACGAAGTGTGTTAGTTTTGTGTGTGGGTTACTTATTAAAAGGTAGGAGAATTTTTTATTTGTTTGGTAAAATAACAAAAAGTGATACTAATGCAAATGAGGAAAAAAAATGCTTCAAAGATGCATAGTTCAGATACGGTCCACAGTTTTTTGCTTTATATAGGTAATATATTACTTTTTGTTAAGGACTGTAATTTTTTTTTAAATACTTCCTGTACGCGTATATTATGATAAAATTAAACGCAAACAAATTTTACGACAAAATGTTTCTTTTCTAACAACCTACGCAACAATGACTTATCCTCCATCATATGAAACTGTCGGTACAGCATGGTTGGAGGTATGTACAGTTCATACATAATAACGCTATACTAATAATTGTGGAACCACGTTGCGTTTATGAAAAAAAAGGTTCTTAAGTTTCTGCGTAATAATTAATAGCTAAAACGCTTAAAATGTAAAGATCAAGTATATCAGTTTTTCTTTATGAAAATTAAATTATGATGTGAAATTGTTTAGTTATTGAGATAGTAAGAGCTTCCTTAAAGGTTGTGACATGCAAATATCGTCGGCGCTATTGTTAAGTAATATTAGCTCACCTTAGCTCACACATCATTTATTCAGATTTTTTTTTATGTGGAAATGGGTTCATAACTACAACGTAAATTTCGTAAGGACATCTCCAATACATATAAAATAGCAGTATATATTACGAAATGAGTCTATTTAACTCATAAATAAGGAAATAATACATTACCAGATAATATGCTCATGTCTCATTAAGATACGTCAAAATTAAGAAGGTACGATGTAATTATGAGGAAAAAACTGACGTGAGCTTTTAATAATACGTGTATTTCTTTTTGTAACAATAAATCTGACGCATTACCATGCTTAGCAAAGTAAAAAGAATAATCGCGTAACAGACTAAATAAAAAATATTACGACCTGGGGGCCTATGCTCGAGTTTTCAGTCGCATGCTAGTAGGGATCCGAATGGTGTTTAGCCGAACGAAACACAGTGTTGGTATGCTGGAACCATTCGAGTCGACTTGGAGAGCTCGGAATGGAAGTCGAGTGGTTCAAACCGAGTGACTTGGCCATACGACTGTGTGCACAAAATCATATTGAGTATTGCTGTTTTGCTTTTCAGAGAGTTTCCTACTTAAGGATTTAAAACTAAATCGAAAATTCGTTCAATGCAATATAACGAAAACTAGTTTATCAATGAAGGCAATTTATTAATTTTATAATTATAGTTTTAAATTTCGAAACAAAAGGAACTGTAAATTACGTAATTATTTTCGGCAACAATATATATTAAGGCGATTGTTTATTCCCGTCAGTCCTGATATTATCAGGTATACAGGGCAGTATGTTCTTTAAATAAGAACATTCTTCCTCACGAAGAAATGAACTACCTTCAAAATAATTGTTTTAATAAACGGCACTTTTGCTGACGCTGTTAAAGGTTTTCAACACACATGTAGGCTTCGGTACAATAAATCATTATTTTGAAGTAAGGTAGCCTCAAAAAGGTCGTTTTTAACCATGTTTGAAAGCTTAGAAACTGTGTTTTTGTTGAGCATGGTGTCTTAATGATATTTCGTCTTTGTCCGAGGCGTGTTTTCTTTTCGCGCATTGACGGAATGAGCTCATGTGGAATTGTTACGTAAAAAACGTATTTTATTTGTTTACATCTTATGCTTTGTGAAATCGTTTAAAGGGATGTAAACTATATTATGTAAAAAATGAACTAAAGAACATGTTCATCTTGATTACGCTACACGAAACCCAGAAAAAAAATTTAATGACTTGATAGATTGTGTTTTAATTTTTCGCAAAGTAAGGATGGGTTTACAACAATGTTTATACATCAATAAAATCTTGCACATACATTCGCTAATTCTTCCCAAATATCTGAACACGTTTTAAATACACAAGTGAACAGAAGTTACTAAAATTAACTATTTTGATTGATGAAAGAGTTGGTTATGAAAACATAGCTACCCAGTATTTTAATCTTGACATTTTTTTGAGAATTTTCAACGTGTCGCATATGAAACATGTGTTCTCTACTGTCTGTTTTATCAACTTCTCGTATGGGAATATCAATCCGACCGCCCACTACCAGTCGAGTAGAAACTCGCATACGAGAGACTCGTACGAATACGGCAGATATGCATCTCATGTATGGTGCTCCTGGAGGTAACACGAGGGAAGCTCAGAATCTGTATGCACAGGCATTTCCAAACAGACATTGCCCAGGACTCGTCCGTGGACCGACAGTTACGCGAGACTGGAACACTTACAGAGAACAGGTATGACACCGGCGTGAGACGCAATGTTAGAACAGTCAACTTTGAAGAGGAAGTATTGGAACGCATCGCCGATTCGCCATCTAGTAACACACGTGGAATTGCTCGCACAATGCATGCAAGCCACCAAAGTGTATCGAGGGTTCTGCATGAACAACTACTACACCCTTTTCATCGTGAAAAGGTGCAAGCACTACATCCAGCTGATTTTCAGTCACGAGTCGATTTCGCTCGCTGGTTTCTGCATCAATGCGCAAACGAACCTGGATATTCTCGCAACATTTTGTGGACCGACGAGGCTTCTTTTACGCGTGATGTCATTCACAACAGTCGAAACAGTCACGTATGTAACGACATCGACCCACATGCGATGGTTGAACACCGCCATCAAGTGACATTTTCTGTTAATGTCTGGGCCGGCATTGTCGGCGACAACCTGATTGGCCCTTATTTTTTGCCGGCGCGTTTGACTAGCCGCCTTTATCGACAGTTTTTAGAAGACATACTTCCAGTTCTGTTGGTGGATGTGGATTTACAATCATGCCAGCGTATGTGGTACCAACATGACGGAACCTCTGCACACTTCAGTTTGGAAGTTCGTCGTCACCTTATCACCACATTTGGAGAGCGATGGATAGGCATAGGTGAACCTTTGAAGTGGCCACCACGCTCCCCAGACCTGACGCCACCTGATTTCTTTCTGTGGGGTCACCTGAATACATACGTATACGAGACCTCGATCAACACAGTAGCTGAACTTCGTACCCGGATTACTGATGCATGTATTACTATTTGCAACACCCCACACATGTTGCATCGCGTGACGCAATCAATTGCTCGTCGCTGTCAATTGTGTAGCGAAATAGGTGGTCGCCACTTTAAACAGTAACTGTAAGAAAATGTGGCATTTTCGCAAGGCACGTTCTCGTACAGTCGTAATCTAAAATAAAATTAAAACAAAACCAATAAAATTAACCCCAATGTACAATCATTAAGAGTTAATTTTTTTTCCCCCATTTGGAATACTAAATAAAAAATAAAAGCACAGCACTTATACATACACTAGCATGGCGCCTTATTTAGTAAAAAAGAGAGTCTCTCTCTTCATTGCTGATACATTTTGGAACAGTATTTCATTAGATGATGAGAAAATAGTTTTTAAAAATATAAATATGCTGTTTCCAGCAAAATTAGCCATTTTAAATTTTATACTTAACGCTTCCTTTAAATCAATTTTATCGCCTTCCCCCCCCCTTACCGTTCCATTCATCAGTTATTTTGAACATGGCTGTGCAACTAATGAAAATATTAATGTTAATATTTCTCTCAAAATGTAGGTCTGAAACCGCATAAGCTATATTAACTAGCGGTTAACGCGTGTTATCAGGACCCTGAACTCTACATGAACAGTGTGCACTAGTGAATAACCTGTGAAAGTGGAGTAAGTATATTGTACCGGCTGTTAGTTGTAAACCCAGTGCTAGAGGATTGACTTGGATGGCATGGAGAATTAGGTGAGCAGATCGCCCGCGACAAGAGAAGTGATTGCAGCTGAGTACGAGACAGAAATGTCAGTAGCTGGAATTAGTTCAAGTGAGAAAACGCTTGGCAAAGGAAGAAGTCCGAACTAGTAGCCAGCCAGTAGGGTTTGTTGGGTGCCAGCAATATCGCCACAATGCTCGCCAAGTCCTCGACACTTATGACGGTTGGTTTGGAATCAGACCGGTCGGTGACATTAATGTCACTGATTGTATGTTTAGATTGTATACGTCTTCCTGTTTACTTTATATAATAGCAGTCTTAGAAAACTCTACAATAATAACCCCGCAAAAATATTTTTTCAATTAATTTAATTGTAATCAATACGTCTAACTATAGGATTTAAACGCAGTCATTTTACATTATTATGGCTTAAATTGACACGGTAGAGCTTAACAAATGGTTTGAATATTTATCAGGGTGTTCATTAATCTTACTAACAATGGTAGTTTTAATTTAAATAATAATCCTGAAATTTTTTCATCACACTTAAGTTTTCTTTCGTCTAGTGTAATATATTCGGCGTGAGGTTTGCGACAGTGTTAGAGTTATATTTTGTCGTGTATGACCTGTGAACTTGCTGAGTAAGGAGAGTTTGACTAGTAGATACACAAATATAAATAACAGTGCTGTAGTATGGGTGAACAATATTTCTTGTAAACCTTTTTGTTTAGTAAAAATGTTAACATTTTAGTGATACCAAGCCTGTATAAGTACATCACACTAATGTCTACCTTAATTAAAGAAGAGAGATAAATGTTCCAGCCATCGCGAACACTTCTTGTCCACCTCCCCCAAGCTTCTTTCCGTTCAGACTTGCCGACAACTGTTGTTTATACACACGCTTAGTTTTAATTCCTCTAAACAGGAAACCTGTTTGTACAGACGATCATTTACACTTTCATTTGAACGATTATACATAGAATAGTAGCAACTAAATGGATAATTATCACTCTTAACGCACAATAAGGCTCGTGATACCCATAGATAGAGACCTGAAAAATTCGCGTGTTCTTTTGGCCCCAAGCTAGAATTCCAGAAACTGTAAGTTCGTGCCACGTTCTTAATTGGTCTGTGACTTATTTGACACTTCCTGGAAGTCGCTTAGTCATTAGTACAGAAGCAACTGAATGCAGGCCCATATCACTACGTCATCGAGGAGCTAGTGAGCAGATATTGTCTGCTTGAATACACAGAAGTTCTTGGAGGCTAGTCGACAAGTCAGCGAACCCGCGAATTTTTCCGGTTTCCAGAGAAATTTCTTCACAGAGTAGATGTGACTTTCAGAAACACTTAAGCCACTAACCCATTGTGACTAACTAATTTATTTAAGTTTACGTTGCACAATAGCGTTGCACAATTCATCATGCAAAATTCTTATAATCGTTATTATTTTGAATATACATATACACAATAATTATCTTACTTTATGACTGCGTGATTTTATCACATTTTAATTGCTGTGAAGACAACAAACTAGGAGAATCCCATGAATAACATAAAATAAAAGAACGGTACTGTGACGAGCGATCAAAATTGCGGCACTAGTTAGCAGCGTGTCTTTATTAGAGCCACCACCTTTTGGTGAACAGAACAGAATGTTACATCAACTTTCAATACCGTATGCGCACTTCTGCAATTGTGCTCCATTGTCAGTGATTCGACGTTTTTTTACTAGCAACCGCATAGTGTTACGCCCACAAATCACATAAGTGTGGTGTCGCAGTTGCCTTATTTAGAGTGGCATTGTCAAATCAGTGACGTCTCTGCACAAATACACACTACACATAACCACGAAGCAGCATGTGAGGCAATGAAACAATTTCGTTGAGCTAGTCATTATCTGTATATCAGCACATGCACACGAGCACGCTGTGTGTCCCAACCAATAGCAAACATTCCACGAAAACATTCCACGAGGTTCGTTGGGTTTTCATGTAACCAATTATCAAACGACTACCTTTACATCAAATACGTCGCCACTCCATTTTATTTCTATGAACCAACACAATTTGCGACTACGTCGTTTTGTGAATATACTTAACAGACGGTGGCAGAGAATATTTATTCCAAAGCAAGCAAACATAAAAGCCATCACGCACTACAGTAACATCAGCTAATATGCGGCTAGAAGTCCCGAAACACCTTCAACACAACGTGAGGAACAGCCGTAATCTGCCTGAATTATAAGATTTATTGCGTCCGGCTAGCACCAAAAGACTGCGTCAAATCTATCATGAGTGGTAGGGAAGGAGAATACACGAATCAAATAATTACCTCTTGTTCAAAAGAGAATAGTTATTGTATTTGCAGCAGGTCACAATCATGAAAGAAAGCTTGTGGAAATTTTTGCACCATAGATAAGAAATATAAGTGTCTTAAAACAGCATTTGAAATAGACTTGAAATAAAAATGTACCACCGAGAATAATGTTAATTTTCATAGTAATCGCACATTTTATTTTGAACCATAATTAAAAGGTTTCTTTATAACGTTGTATGTGTGCAGTGCATATAGTATGCATGCATGTAGACGTAAATACGTAGCTCAGTACGTACGAATTACGTATGTACTATAAATGCATTCATGTTTTTAACAAAGTAATTTTCGTATTTACTGACCTATTTGCGTGTGTGCGTTCGTACGAGTGTATGAATTATTAAAATATTATGAACCTTTTAAAATATATATTTATATTTTTCTAATTTTAAGTATGAACACTCATATGTGTAAGTATGTACGTACGAAATTATTATTTAAACATGAACATATTTATTTCAGTATGTATGTATTCATAATGTATGTTCCTGGTCTACCGGAATAATGTGACCTTAAGATGAGACAAGTAAAGTGATTGTATAACAACAGAGGAACCTGTAGACTTTTCAGCATAGTCTTCTTCGTACTGACACATCATCTCTGTATAATGAGACTCCTGCCCCGGTTAGTGTCTGGTTATATCTACAGACAATGCAGCTGGGGAAGGGAGTCGGTATTCGTAAAGGACCCATCACCGACATTGATTTTAATAAGTAAACAGAGTGGACGGTAAGAAAACATTTAGTGCCAATTGGTTTTCTTCGTGATACTACAATTATTTAACATAGTTGAACATTTTGTATACGCGAAATACAAACACTAAGATTCTTAGATCAGATTTACTATCAGTTACGACACGTAAGGAAAGATAAAAGTCGGAGGACACCTATAAACAAAATATTATCCAAAAGAATCAACTTTCCCTACAAGAAATCACCATCTCTGCTAATAATTAAATTATTTGCGTGTGTAGTATTATACAAAGTTTGCTTATATAACTGAAGTGTTTAAGAAAAATTGCCCAAAAGAGGAAGTAGGCCCACACTCAAATGTAATTTATAATAACTAACCATTTGCTAGCAAAACATTATTTTGCTTTATTTCGCCTTATTTTAACGACAAAATATATGATATTTCAGGAGCAAAAATCTAAAAATCCGTTTGATGCATTGCAACAGAAAAATTATTATACAAACAGTGATATATAAATGTTAAAACTGAAAGGTGAATTTTTTATATCTATATTAATTTGCGTTAAAAAATATTTTTGGAACCACTGCTAAACTAAAGAGCGAGGCCTTAACCGCCAATCATACAATTTTATTTCTGGATAGTTTATAGCAAAGTCCAATGCATGCTTTTAGTGTTGTGTTTCACGAATCTGGGTGGTATTTTGTAATTACAGAAGTCTAGAAAAAAACCGTCTTTAGCGATTCTGAAAGGCCTAAAAATCATGTTTCTAACAAGCTTACCGCACTTTCTAAATTATAGAAGTATAGCTTTAACTAAGTGTTCTTCTCGTAGTTAAACGTATTGGGAATAAGCGTAGCTATTTTGCTTAGAAAAGAATAAACGTATGCTACAACACCATTCATGCGCCACGTACATAGGTCAATTAACGAACATAAATGTCGTCGCCATTATTCAGCCTGAGATCAGAACGTCAGTTTTACGCACAGTGGACTCCGCTTAGGCATTATCTTAAGTGCTTGAATTCCGGAGAACAGTAGAAACTTCCCCAAACTTTTTTCGATATTAATTTAATTATTGCCCTCTGAAAAATGTTTCCTTCCGCTACATTTTTAATTCAGCAATGAAAGCATTTCTTCTTGCAACTTCTTTCGCGTTAATTTTAAGCTAGACAGCTAACTTTTTCAAACTCTGTGGGAGCAGACGACGTAAGCCGCAAAAGTTCTAAATTATGATGAATAAGTTCGTGCAGCAGCTTCATCAGCGCAGCTTAAAGTTTAACCGCTAAACAAAACAATTCTGGCTAAAGTATGTTAACAATACTCACACTAACATACTATATACCTTTAGCTTGTTATTAATACATTAATGTATATCACACAATCAGATTCTATTTAAAAAAAAATGTTTTTTTTTTCATGATTACATAAATGAAATTAGTGTTAATTTTGTACTTTGTCGTAGTTAATAATTGGGATAGTAAATAAGAACTATGAAATGATATAACCAGGTAACACATATTTAAGTGTGAAGGCATTTTTTATGTTGGTTGTAACCTGTCAACGTTAGAGAAGTACAGCCAGATGGAACATCATAATAATAATAAATTATAAACCCCAACATTGAGCAGTACGCATAAAACATGTAAGTGCTTCTAAGTATGAAGTATTAACTGTACCGGTTCCAAATTTCCGCGTTTGACATGAGAAACAGCGGAGTGATAAGAGGCAGAATACCACTCTCGACGAGAAGTATATTGCCACTCGCAGCGAGCTAAATTGGCGTGCAGGGTTTTCGTTGCAGTATTTTTCTTAGGGGACTTTAAGTGGTGACCTTTACACTTAACGAATCCAAGTGGTATTTTTTTTTTAGATACAGCGATTTTTAAAAAAATACGTTTTTAGCCACATAGAGAGGCCCGAAAGTCTTGTTCCCAATAAACGTATTGAAAACGAATTTCCGATTTCATACGGTGACCTTTAACTTTAAATGAAGTACGTACTAGGAAGGTGTGCGTAAGTGAATATCTACGATTCTCAGAATTTACTCGCAAAAATTAAGTATTTGTTCTGTCTGTATTATTGCTGGTTGTGACTTTCACCTTAGCCTTAAAGTGAACGTCTGGGTGGAAGTATTTTGTACGTTAGAGGACTTGGAAGTGCAGAAGCTGTAAGGGTGATACTGTACAGGAAATACGCCTCACCCTAGTCTCTAAGCGCAATTCACTGAACTGACGAACAGCCTTGTCGCTGATATGTCGCAGTATGAGACAATCATTGTTGGCCCAATCATTGTAAATGCAATTTTTTTTATCTTTCTGCTCCAGGATTTTCATGTATAAGAAAGGACAGCAGTAACACTTATTTTCGCGAATTTCGACTTCAAGAAATAGGTAGTAAAAAGTAGTAAAATGCCTTAAACGGGTATACACACGTATAAATTTCTCTGAAAGCTATTCTTGAGTAGGTATTGCTAACGTACGTTGAGAAGTTTTCGAATGATTTTGTAACGACCTAAGCTCTGCACATAGCTCTGAGGCCTAGACAGATGGCCTAAGTCCAGTCAACTAAGAAGATGTTTTACGGCCGTAAAATGTCGGCATTCGAAGGCTGTGTCAACAGCCATTTGGCTAGCATCTTTTCCACTTTCCCCGTTCCATAAATATTTTCGAAATTCTGCCAACTTAAAGAACTTCCACATCCACTTGCAATGCAAATGTGGCAATAGAATACAATCTTTCCTGACATTTTCAACTATGTTCACGTTCATGCATCACTTGTTTGAAGGTTCAATTAGTAATTGTGAGGGATTGTTCAAGAACTCTATATTGTGTTTAGAAATGTTAAAATAATATCGCTTTAACAACATTTGAAACATATTTTAATAGCATTTAATTTGAAAATAAAAATACAAACATTTTAAAAGTAAAAAAAAAAAAAAGACTGGGGAATAAACATGCCCCATGAGCCAATTTACACAAGTAAATACGAGAACATTTAAGAAAAGTTTGTCTATTTGTTACTGCAGATGTAGCCCTGTCATTAAATAATAACTTAAAAGGTTAAAATCGTAAATAATTTTACATCTAGCATTGTATATCGAAAAATATTTCGTAAACATACGTTGGGCGTAATTTTCTCATATACTACCTATTTTTTAACGGTTTTTAAATACCTAAAATTACACTCCACCTTGTAGAAAATATATTACACATGACACATCAAAATGATTAGGGATGTTCGTATATACCAATAAAATTTAAAATCTTCTATATAAGTCACTCCTTACCTCTTTCAAATCAACAAAAATTTTAAAAATTATTCTATTTACTTACGTTGCTACAAGTGTCGTGTGAGAGGTTATTCCGGAAAAACCTCAGATCCGCTGCTATAGTCAACAAAAAAAAAAAAAACGTAATGACAATAGAAAATCAGGCTTTCTGATCACTGTCTGACCACATTCATCTCAAAGATATTAGCTCTCCGCTGTGTAGCAATCAACCAACATTATCTCAAAGTGATCTATAACGTGCATGTTCAGTTAAACTATACTTTTGGCAACTAGATAACAACCGCCTGTCATCTGAAGTCAAGTGAAGCGAATTACGAAACCAATGCACATTTAATGTCAGTGTAGCTAGTGAAAGACGAACACATTCAATTAAATAAATATCAAATGCAATCTGTGAAATCATATTAAATAAGCGCTATGCAATCGAAAGCTAAGAATTTTGAACAGGTATTTAGTAAACCTCTAACTTCATAGCATTTGGGAACAACGTTGAGTTAGAATTAGCAAGAAACAAGTTAAAAGACAAAAGAAAATATGATTGCTTAAAATCGTACGAAGAACTATTTCTCAAAGTTCTGGATGTTAAGCCGAAATTTCAATTCATTCATACACAAATGCATCGTCTACCAAGTAAAATGACATTTAAATTTATGTAAATAACAGTACGGATCTATTTTCGTTTCCGCCATCTTGAGAGGCGAACTTCCATGAAGGAATTGGTTTTGGCATTGTCCTTTTGCTTGCTCTTCATTTTTTTTTTAATGATGTTGGGATGCACCCTGTCTAAGCACGTTCGGAGGCATCGCCCCATAAATAGTTCGGCTGGGCAAGCCCCGGCTGCATCACACGGCGTCACATGTTGCGTTAGCAGCATCCTAGCTAAACACTGCGCTAAGTCAAGCCCCATCCATTGGCTTTAGTGATTCTTTCATAGATTGGACCATCCGTTCCGCCTGGCCGTTTGGCGAAGGATGGTATGGAGCAGCCTTGACAAGCCTAATCCCATTGTTACATGCAAATTCTATAAATTCAGCAGAAGCGAATGCAGTTCTGTTGTCATTCACGATTATATCAGGGATGCTGCAGGAAGCAAACAGAGAATATATTTATGTTACAACACTTTCAAATCCGTGGATGCTGCAGGAAGTAAGTTCCTCTAGCCGCTTAGAGTGCGGGTCTACTACGAATAGGAACACTTGCCCTCTTACAAGTCCAGCAAAATCCACATGCAGCCTGGACCATGGCTTTATGGTCCATTCCTAAGGGTGATTTAGAGATTTGGGAGGACCATGATGTGACGAATGGCCGACATCACATTGCTGCCCCATTTCGTCCACCTCTTTCTCCTTGGTGGCAGGCATGCAGCATCCAAAGGATATGCTTGCGAACCTTCTCTGGAATCACTACATGGTTGCCACACAGCAAGAACCCTTGACAAGTAGTCGGTTCATGATGTTGTCTCTAAAGAAAATGATCAAATCCGTACTCCAATTCCTCCTAATGCTATCCTTTAATGGTACAATTGAAGACACGTCACAAAATGGAATCTTTCTTAGTAAGGTCGGCAACCTTGTGTGCTGTTAAGGATTGTGTCTCGAGAGTTTCCAGAAGAAGTACTTCCATTTGTGTTGGCACAGGAGCTTCAAGGGTTACTTTGGAAAGGCGACTAAGACCATCAGCATTGTATACGCATGCTCCTGGTTCGTACACCAACATGAAATTATAGACACTCAACAAAATGCTCCACCGAAGCATCCTTGGCGAAATTATGTTTGGTGTGTCATTGCCTACAGTGAATAATCCGAGAAGGCACTTGTGTATCTCTAAGTGTCGGCCATACACGAAATTGTGGAACTTTTCACCCAACAATTATGCTAATGGCTCCCCTATTAATTTGGGCATAATTATGCTCAGTAGATGTAATAGTGCGAGAGTAGCAACAGACTGGAACTTCGTCCCATTGTTATTTGGGTGGCTGAGGACTGTTCCAATACCAATATGCGAAGCATCACAAGTTAAATTAATGTGGTCGATTTGGATCTCAATGTGCCAGCAAGAACTCAGAAGACCCTTAGTAGTTGCGAAAGCCTCGTCGTAAACTTCTGTTAATTCCCAGAATGATGTCTTCTGAAACTGCTGGTGCAGGGGCCCTGCTACATAAGCTTTTTTTTTAACAATAGAATGATAAAAATTCAGTAGACCCAAGTAGGCCTGAAGCTCATCATTGTCGGATGGTATGGAACATCATGAATAGTCCCAAACTTGTCGAGCGTTTGCCGAATTCCCTTCCGATCCCCGACATATCCGAGAAAGGTGACTGATGGTGCTCCCGAATCATATTTCTCTGCCTTCGCATGGATCCCTGCCTCTTGAAATCGCTAAAGGACCAGCCATACCTTATTATACAAGTCCTCCATGGATATCCCCTTCATCAGTATACCATCGGAATAAGACAATACACTACCCATTCCTGTCAACAATTCCTCCATTAACCACTGAAACTTACCAAGTGCTACGCTGACCCCGAACTGCAGGCGATTTACTTTGAAGATTACCTTATGAGTGACTATTATTTGCGCCATTGCGGCTTCTTCATCCACTCGCAGCTGCTGAAATGCCTAAGTCAAGTCAATCTTTGCAAATACAATGCCACAATACGGTTTGGTCAGCAATTGGTTGATAGGTGAAATGAGAATGGATCGTTTTTCAATACCTTATTGAGGGTACTCTTATAATCCCCACATATCCTCACTTCCCCATTTTGTTTCAGAACTGGTATAATAGGGGTACCCCACTCAGAGTGCATGGCTGATGTGTACACTCCTTGCGCAACTAACGTGTAAGTATCTTTGTAAATTTCGGGAAGTGGTGCAAAAGGAACATCATATGGTTTTAGTTGCAGGGGCCTGACTTATTCATTTAACTGGAATCTGATGAGTTTTCCTCTGTATTCACCCAACTCTGCACTAAAAACACCTGAAAATTCACTAAGTCTGAGACTGAATAACACACCTTGAAAAGACCTCTGACTTAGATTCCCAGTGACCGCATATAGTTCCTACTCATCAGCGATCGGTGGAGACCCTTAGACACAATAAATAAAAGCTTACGCTCTTGCGATACGTACTTCACACGAACTTAGTGTATCAATATCATTTTGACTGTGATCCCGCAGTAGCAATGTGTTCTTGGTTAGTACAAGTGATTTTTGTGGAAAAATATTGTGGAATGTTAATTCATCAGTACTCGACACTCCTGCTCCTGTATCAAGTTCCATTTCAACTGGTTTTCCTTCAACGAAAACAATTGTGCAGAACTCAGTCGCCCCTTGCACTTTCAAAGATGATACACCTGGTATTTTGTGTGAAGTCTGAGGAAGTACTTGCATCTTCCTCTTGCTCCACCTTTTTTATATTGCCCTTGATCTTATCTGTTACCTTAATTCTGCAAACTTTTTCGACGTGGCCAATTTTCTTGCAGCAAAAGGATTCCACATTTTTATACCGGCTTTCATCTCGAAAATGTGGGTCACCACAACCTGAGTACTGGGGCGACTACGAGTTAAGCTAACACATATAAGTGTGATTACTGTTACTAATTTAGTCTATTTCCACAGTAATGTAGGCCATATTATTTTCTGTGTGGTGATCCCGGCGCTACATAGTCTGTTTTCACAACTGGTGCTGACGTCCCACGTATTTCACGAGTGTTCAGGTTAGCAGCTTCAGCCGCAAGTGCCTTTTCCTAGGACTTGGCGTAGGCCAACACAGTTTCAGACAACAACCTACGCTGCACAATTTCATCCTTCATGCCACACACAAAACGATCACGTAGAGTAAGTTCGAGGGTACTGTAAAAATACAATGTTCAGCCAACCGTTTCAGTTCCGAATATACTCGACGACAGTTTCCTCATTCTGTTTATTACGACGGTGAAATTTAAAACTTTATTATATTCCCGATGATTTTGGTGAGAAATTGTGTTTTAATAGAGCCACTAGTTGCAGGAGTACCTGGCGAAATTAACGACCTCACAACCCAGTACGTTTTTGGACCACATACACTTACAAGAGCAGCACGTTTCTTCTCGTTACTCGTAATGTCATTAGCTTGAAAATAAAACTCTATGTGTTCTCCATAGGCATCTCGTGTGTTCGATTTCGTGACAACAAATTATTCAATATTGCCTAAACTTGCCGTGATGATTGATGTATATTTTCTTACGATCCCATCCTCGTCGCTAGTATTGCATTTATTACCTTCAATAGCTGGGATACATAATATAATCATTACACAAGAAAACAAGATTCAGTATATAATAGTACTTTACGTTGTTCTTATATCAACACTGCTGTCCACAACCAACAACTCTCCACTCGCCATATCTCTGTTAGCCACAAAGCAAAGGTGCCAACTTGAACACTTTAAACCTAAAAACACAACATATGTGATTACTAAGTAAAATGTTTAGGGAAGTTAGATTCACAAATTCAGAAAGTTTTTGGCCAACAGTGGTAGGGGACGCACAAGCCGTATTATGAACACACAGATAAAAATCGATCGCATGGACTGTTTCTTTTTCTTTTCGTAGCAAGCTAAAGAGAGCAACTTTGATTATACAAATTACCTAGAGAATTGTTGACGACTTAACTGATGTATATTTGGTCATAATGATTTTGATATGAGACTATGAAAGGTGGCCGCTTTAAAACCGCTTTGCAACTAAAAATTCGTAATTTTATAATGTTACCAAACATTGTCCAACTCTTACACATTACTTTAATAGTAATTTCCCACAAAAAAATAATAATTTTTTTCGGTTCCATAGTTTTCGTACAAGCGCGTTTGACTATTTTCGCTACTTGTCCAAAGTAAAAATAATTTAAATGACAGAAATTAAATATATTTGAGTGAAATTAAATGTATGAAACAATATAATAAAACGCTTATAATTTCATGTAAAATTATTACAAAATATTTCAGGTCGTCAAAATTTTGCAAAAATTTTGGTATATTCAAGATTTTTCTTTAAACAAATAACTTTTACGTGTTATTACAAAGGTGTTCTGTAGCATAATACATTAACTTTCATTGTAATCTATCTCATTAGTATATTTTGAATAGCATAACTTTGGGTAAGTAACGAAAATAATCAAATCGCTACTTTGCAATGCACTTGTATGAAACCTATGGAAGCGAAGAATGTTTTATTTGTGGTAAATTGCCACTTATTGAATTGTAATAGTTGGACAGTGTTTGGTAGAATTATAAAATTACGAATTTTTGTGTGCAGAGTATCCTTAAGTTGCAGCGGTATAGCGGAAACAATGCGCACCAGTTTGCGTGTAAGAGTTACGGTGCACAAGTGCGCTTGTCAGTGAAACCAATATGGCTACGTCACTTTCACTGAGTCTCCAACGTGCAAAACAGAACTAAGTAGGCGGCACCCCTCCCCCCCCCCTCCAAAGTCATAACTAAAGAAAGGATAGGAATTAAAGGTTAAGGGGAACGGTTCACGCCAAAATTTTAATTGTTTAATTTTTTTTGTATTTGTATGAAATATGGTTTGTTTTGTAGGCATATATTGTGACTAATTGTTAATCAAACGAAAATTTATAAGCTTTCATAGTTTTAGTAATATACCGTATTAAAGTCAAAATTTTCATTAAATGGTTTTATGAGTTAAAGGGAAAACCAACTTACTTGCCGAAATGAAAAAAAATTACACTAAAGAATAGTGCCATGGGCTATGGCACTACATGTTTACAAACCGCATTTTTTTTGTATTTAAAAAACTATGAATTTAAAATAAAAGTACCTAAGTTTTTAGAAAAATATTTTAAAAATACCTACAAAAAAACTAATTAATGTGGCTTTAACACATGAAGTGTCACAGTCCATGAAACTGTTCTTCAATGTTAAGTTTTTCGTTTCGGTATGTAACTTGATTTTCCTTTAACTCATAAAACCACTTTTGCAACTCTTTACTTTAATACGGTACAACACAAAAATTTTAAAGCTAATAAATTTTCGTTAGAGTAAAAATTAGTCACTATACATGATGTAAGGAAATTAATAGCCCAAACTCTAGGCGATGATTCCTCATGTAAAATGAAGTAGACTTTGTATTTGACACTTTCATAAAAAGTGAATATTAAGGGCGTAATAAGCCCTTAAAAATCGAGTTTGAATACCGTATTTTGTCCAAATATCACAAACGGTTAAGAGTTAAGTCACGATTCTTTGAATGGTGTTACATAATTATTGATATCGTTAACATGTAATAATTTCAGCCTTCTAACCACCCCTTCCCCCCTTCCATGACTTTAATAGGGGTTGCATCCCTAAAATTGCATAAAATTACGTTAGTGTTACGTTTACGAACCTAACATGTTGTAAACTGCATGAAGGACACCGTAAGGAACAAAAAATGTCCTCTGGTCGCGTAGTAAGAGTGAAGTGAAGAGGCGCACCATCCAATGGGGAACATGCGTGTGTCGGGTATTTAACTAAAAACATTACCAGCATTTAGATTTACTGTTAAATAACATGTGTACTTAATGCCGAGAATTAAAACAACATCTAACATCTAAAAAAACGTCGTCGTACATGTAAGAAATCCAGAAATTTTCAAACGGGATGAGAACACTCTGTGATTGGCTTGACGTCACTAGGCGAAATTCGCTTGGTGGGAAGCCACGTTTTCCTAGTCGTGGCAAGGCCAGTTACTTTGTTTATGGTGTCGGTATATTACTTTAGGAGTTACAAAACTACTTGAAGCCACAACACGTTCGTGTTGAAGCCTTTAAGCGTGTAGTACGGTGGATATTATCGTAGTGGTGAATTGTGTTACAGAATATGCGTTTAATACGAACAAATACGTATAGCTAATGGTTTGCAGCCTTTATAGCCTAATTGTTTCTCAGTATCGCCTGAATATCAAGTGAAATGCGATTGTGGCGTGAGATTCACTCTAAAATATTAGTCGTTCTTCGATACCGTATACCGTATGTTAATAATAAGTACTTTAAATAATCACTAGCCTATTCACGTACCATTTTCGTAAGACGCTTCCAAAAGCTGAACAGCTTCTTTTTTTCGACGGTTCTGCTCGATTGTTTGCCTCTCGCGTAGTAAATTATCCATATTTTATAAAAATGTGTGACTTACTCTTACGTTCCTTATCTGGAAATACGATGTATAAAATAATAAACGTAAAAAAATGTGAGGAGTGCAATGCAATGGTTTGTTGCTATGTGCTTGGTCGTAACAACGCTTACATTTTAAAAAAATATATTTTTACTAACTACGAACGTTAACTCAAACTTATAATATCTCCTAATTGTACGCATTTGTAGTATAAATTGATGGGAACTGAATTGCAAACAATATCTGCTAGGCTTTGCAATGTTTAGATATAAAGTTAATACATTTTATTGTGTTCTGCTACCTACCTTGACTTCTGGAACTACTTGGGTTTGGGTTCTTCCACGCTGCTGCTATCTACCGGTAGACCTTGAACTATGCCAGGCTTCCCGTAATGCATGAATGCTTTGTGCGAGTTATTTACTCTGACTAATATTTTAATGATTGCCTTTAAGTTAATATTTGTGTGTGTATATATTATTCTTTCTTCTAATTTACTATCTGCATTTATAAAAGTAACCTGCTTGTATATCTTAAACGCCTCGAGTTGAAATAGCGCTTAGTTTGTGTTTAGGTCACTCAAATTACATTTCACAAAAACAATTATTTGTAGAAATATAATGTATTGAACCTACGTCCAAAATATTGTGTGCAAGCATTGAAGACAAAAATGTAAATTATTGTAGTGATGAATCACAGTTTTGCTGAATAATTTATATCCACTGCTTTGCGAAATTTGTTACCTTTATTTCGTTCAGGAACAAATAACTTCCCGATTATTTTTAAGTACGTATTAGAAAACTTACGTGCTATATGAGATGTGAACATCTTTCATTTTGCGCCAAGTCGAGATTACTTTAACTTTCTGTCATACTTCTCGCGATGTGCGCACAATTGCTATGGGCGGTAGGCAGCAAGCGGGCTGGAGTTTCGCCGGATGACGTCACAGCGGTCGCCATGCTGAAGTCGAGCGTTTCGGCGGGATTTTTAAATTACGTTACGTTTTTTGCTGATTGCACTGGAATCAACTCATAGAAATTAAAAGTAAAATGTGATTATTGCTTTAAAATGCCTGCGAAATCGAATTAAAACATTTAAAAAAATTGTGCATGTTCCCCATTGCAACCACACGTTCCGTTGGATTACCAGTGGTACATCGTCTAGCAGTTCTGGTAGCGTATTTTCGAGAAATATCCGGTACGTAACACCATTAAGGCGAGGTGGGAGGATGTAAGGCCCAATTAATTCATTTGCCACCATACCCGCCAACACATTCACCGAAAACTTCTGTTGGAATCCGCGTTGAACACGAGCGTTTGGATTCTCGTATGACCACGTGTGACTGTTGTGCGAGTTGTGAGAACCCTCACGTGTAAACGTTGCTTCATCCGTAAACAGTACGAACGATGGGAACTGCGGATCCTCTTCTGTGCGCTGCACAAAACACTGTGCAAAAGCCTGTCGAGCCAGGTAATCAGCTGGCTGCAACGCATGTACTTGCTGCAAGCGGTATGGATGGTGAGTATTTTCCCGTAGTACTTCCCACACTGTCGAATGGGACACGCCCATTTGGTGCGTCACGGAGCGTGTACTAGTGGCGGGCATGTCGTCGACTTGCTGCAGTACTGCTTTCTCAAAGACAACAGTACGCACATACCTGGGACGGCCAGCATTCCGCATGTTTCTCTGCAAAATGGGAGGTACACAACATTTGCACTTAGGACTGTGCAACATTTAATGTAGGTCTCAGCTTGTTTAAATGCAACTCACCTTGAATCCTCCTGTTTCCTTCAGCTGATGGTCGATTCGTGTAAATGTCCGATAATCTGGTATCATACGATCAGGAAATTGTTCTCTGTAAAGACACTGCGCACGTGTACCACATCCATTTGCTCTGCCATACACAAGATGCATATCGGCCTTTTCGGCCCACGTGTAACGTTCCATCCGATACACAGGTAGGCTACTTCACCGAGTAACGCTGACGGTCAAACACTTTACTCGACGCGTATCCACCGCTACTCTTTGGCACGTTAAAAACGATGCTGACATCTATGCAATTGTAACAAACTACATTCGTCTCATTATTGCATGTACAGGATTACCTCAAAATGAATGCAACGTGTCCTACTTCGCCCAGCCTTGTTTCTCTAGTGTAGTAGACCGCAAAATCATCGCCATCAACCTGTTTGGAGTTATTCTCGCCCTGTGGTGCATTCCCCATTCGATTGTTGTAGTGAAGTACGTTCATAACATACGTACTGATAAGTTCTGTTGTTTCTTAAGTTCACGTGATTTCTGTCGTCCTATTTGGTACATTTTTCTAAGCCACTTTGTTGGGCATGGTTTTGTTTTTAAGCTTATGTAATTGCATTCCAAGACATGCTTCAACAACTGTATCACGGGTTGCATTTACCTGAGCAAATGGTACACATCCATTTCTTAGCGGAAGCAGCACATTTTGCCTGCATACCAGGCACAGAACAGTTGTATACGTTTTTCTGGTAAACGGTGCGTTCTAGGCATTCGCGACCAGAGGACCTTTTTTGCTCCTTACGGTGTCCTTCATGCAGTTTACAACATCTTAGGTTCGTAAACGTAACTCTAACGTAATTTAATTCAATTTTAGGGATGCAGCCTCTATTAATGTCATGGAAGGGGGAGGTTAGAAGGCTGAAATTATTACATGTTAACGATATCAATAATTATGTAACACCATTCAAAGAATCGTAACGTAACTCCTAACCGTTTGTGATATTTTGACGAAATACGGTATTCAATCTCGATTTTTAAGGGCTTCCTACGCCCTTAGTATTCACTCTTCTTGAAAGTGTCAAATGAAAAGTCTACTTCATTTTGCATGAGGAATCATCTCCTAGAGTTTGGGCTATTAATTTCCTTACACTCTGTATATGCCTACAAAACAAACCATATTTCGTACAATAAAAAAAATTCAAACAATTAAAATTTGGCATGTACGGCCCCCTTAAAATATGTGTAGCTGATTGTTTTTCATTTCCCTGAAAAGTATGAACGTTTAAGTATTTCCATGTCCAAGAAACACTTGAAAACACATAACTTCGCCTTTATTTTCCCCTTTCATTTTTATTCCAAAACCAATCATTTTCTCCTTCCATTGCAAATATTTTTCTGTCCGAAAGTTATATCTTTAAAAACTACTGAGCCTTACTTGATATAATTTAGAATGTAAATCTCTATTTTTGCTCTAGCTATAGCTCTTAGGTAGGCAGCGCCCTTACGTTTTGACCCTGTATTTTTATGGCCGAGAAATAATGTAACAAACTATGCTGCTTACCTGTAGAGAGCTCTAAAGTTTCTGTAAAGGATAATTTAACAGTTTAGTTGACTGTTGATACTGCAATTTTGGCCGGTTTCATTTTCTCAGAAAGAGCATTACAAACGTAAATGAAAAAAAAAAAAAAAAAAGTTTTCGCCGTGTGGTTATTCTCAAACACTATATGTAGGTGAAGTCTATGTCGGCAAGTACAGAGGTTTTGTGATAAACCCGCATTATTTAACGTTCCACAAAGCGCGTGATGAAACTAGAAAGGGTCGAATTCACTGTGTAAGAAGCGTAGTAACGAGTCTCCAAACTGCCCACGTTAAAAAGAAAATCGGAAGGTACGATCCTAGTTTTACTGGAGACGAACAATTTTCTTCGCTCCCTGAACGGTTTTTTTTTTTGCCGGAAAGCCAATTTTTATTTCTTCACCGTTGTTTCTCGGAGGCCATTTCGAGTAAAAGCAGTTCGTAGGGTTATATTGTCTCCGGTTTACTTGCGGAAACACGGCAATGCCCAAGAGACTGGGGCCGATATTCTTCCAATACGGCGCGAGGGGAAGAAATGTGAACACAGGAAGGACGTTAGCTCACGGCAATACCAAGTAATATCATATATAGTGCGGGAAACATCCGGCACAACTGCAACATGATTGTGTCCGTGATGGCATCTTGCTGAGGAAAAAAGGAATTTTATTACAGAGGAAGCACTCGGATGGTAATAGGAAGAAAATCGTCAGCAAGAAGGAATGTAGTGCGACTCCCCTTGGTGTATCTCCTGTCTTCAGCACACAGCCTGCATTGAAGTTAACAGAGGTGGTTCACGATAAAATTAACATTTTTGAAACCTTAGTTACTTTTTTCTTTACAAATAATTATACTTTCCTGATGCATGTTCATACAAGCAAAGAACCTTATTGAAAATATAAGTGTACAGATTGTACCGTACTTGAAAGTAAATGTTTGCACAGCATGGCTAACATGGTTTCCGGAACATGTCCGACTCTCCGCTCCTCCACCCCTTACTGTACCTGATCCCTAAGGTTTAACAGAAGACAACTTACAGAACCACGGTATTCCAGCATTTATTTGGACATTTTCATTGTTCCGTCGGAAAACATAACCAACCACCAGCGAGCTTGGGAAAACATGTCCCCACCCACCCAGCTTCACAGCTATCTGACTGCATCTTCAGGCACCGACATACTTAGGAGTTGAGGGTTCACCACGCCCACCACCCCACAAGAAGGCCAAGCCCGTGCACAGCCAGTGGAAAGCAATCTCGCACGACCCCCATCCCAAGGGAGCCGATTGTTTTCAACTCCATTGAACCTGGAGCGACACAAAACCGCCATCTGGAGCGCACCATCACGTGGAATCAAGGTTGTGCATGACTTTGGTAGCGAATCCCAGTAGTATATAATAGTTCCTTCTGGCACAGGAGTCGGTGTAAGGATTTCTGTCGAGTGAGGTTTGACCGCCATGTTGTGACATCACGGCCCCCCGCCGCCATGTTGGATGTCCTTGTCCTTTAACCTGATCTTGATTTCAAGGTCACCGAGTGTCAAATTACAAAATTTTCCAAAATTTCGAAAATTCCGAAAAATATATAAAAATTCCAAAACATTTAAAAAATCCCAAATTTAAAGTAAGCAATTGTTTAGTCGCCAATATTATGGTACACCAACCTACAGCACTGTAATATTACAGTTTCTTTATTGGATAAGTTACCTTAATTCCCATTGAAAAACGACATAATCCAGAGTGAGCTACATCTTGTAAGCTGCTATAACTCACATATGCAAAATACTAATCAGAGAAGCACAGTCGAGTATAACTGTATCTTTCTGTAGGCAAATTGATATAGTAACACGTAAACTGGCTCGGTTTCGTTTGTAGAAAACTGCTGATAGTTTGAGATTTCATTTATCACTAAACGCTGCACACATCAAATTACGCTTTGCAGGATTGCCTATCCTCTAGGCTCTGTATGTCTGCGCGAATGTTCAGATGTGTTTTGAGCATAAACGACATGTCCTAGACAGTTGCAACAACATAATTTTTTTGTTACATAAGTCTCATTTCTCAATAAACCGTTTTTAAATGTTCGAAAATCCTGACGGTAAAATAGTTGTATGCATTTATAGGGTAGCCACCCCTACTATTTTCATAATGGTGGAAGGTATCAAGATGAATCACCTACCGGAGTTTGTCGGTGTTGTTCAGTAACATCCTGTTAAAGCACGATATGCGGGAAGAAACTATTTCGAAAAATATATCACAGCAGTGAAGGATTCATACTTTTATTAATTGAAAAACCCGTTGGCAGGGAAAATAATGCATAAATTTGTTATTTATCACGCACGCGGACCATGCCTAACCACTGTTATGCAACATATGTCTCGTATGGCAGACTCGCTCATTCACCACAACACTCGACTCGTGCCTTAAACCTGCCAAATAAACATTTTTACCCAGCAATAATAATTACGTTAGTCCATTCACCTCATCGTTTAAACAGGAAACTGTTAACAAATGCCTATCGAAACGTTTTCATTACAATGCCTTAAAAGTGAATATATCTCAATCCTGGTTACTTTCGTTGCCAACACACACAGTATAGAACTAGGCTTACGTACTGGTAATGGTTAATTTTATCCTAATTTTAATAAGTGATCAGCTTATCAAGAAGCGTCTAACTAAAAAAATCTAATAAATGAGTTTATGAGAGTTTAAAAACTGTCACTAAATACAAGTACTGTTTAAGGTACCCTACATTATGTCGAAATAGGGACAACAATGCAGTTTGGTTGTAGGTACTATCTGAAATATTACTACAAAAGTCTGTTATGTCGGAAAGCGATAAAGCTTTGCCCCTTGTACCACGGCCATTGGGAACAGGTCTGGACACTTGGAGTTGAAAATTGGCCTTCATACGAATGATTGGCGCCTCTGGCACTGGTGAATTAGTGTTGTTTTAACATTGCGTAAATGGAAGTACGAGTAGCAAGTTCGTGTCAGAGTCGCTAGGAGCACACTTCATCGCTAGTGGCACTTTCAGTCATAAAGGTGTAAACTGAATCGCATTGGTAGGCTAGTGTCCTGGCCTGTAATTCTAAGATCATGCCTTGTAAATAATTGTTAGTTCTACACTATGGTTCTACAGAACAGATTGTTGTAGGAACAGTTTGGATAGTACTGCCAACCACACTTGATTATTGTTCCTATTTGAACAGAAATTAAGGGTTGCACTTACAACAGCAATTTTTTCTCAGTGGAAGCGATATCAATCAATCGTTGTCTATTTAGCATACTGCTGTCTGTTTTGATGCTATTGCAAATTTTTAAAAACCGTCCTGTTTACAGTTTGTATGATTGCTTTTACGAAAATATATAGGCTTCAACTATACAAATCATGACTTGCTTGGATTTTTTCTGAAAATACGGCCTTTTATCGCATGTTTAACCAAATTTGGCAGTGCGAGATCGATAAAAGTTTTTCCTTTGTTTACATTCATTTTCGGAATTGAGCGTAATTAATGCAGAAATCGTGTGCCATAATTACGTTTTTATGTAACACGTGATATGTGGATATGATGTCCCATTATGAATCTCTTCTACACGCAACTTGTGGTGATGTGCGTGGCATAATATGCCTGTACAACGAGTATCTGTATTTCGATAAGCATTTTTAAAGAAGTGGCTACGTCGTTGTAAGCTGTCAAAATCGGTATTACACATTCATATTTGAGGCATAAAGCTAAAGTTAAACGTAAAAAATCATGTGTCTTAAGTACTTTGGGTTTTGTGTTTCTTTGACTGGTTTTGGTACAATATTTTCAAGAAGGTTCATAAATATACAAATGTTTTGTAAAATGATAGTTAACTAACGTGTATTCATATAATACTCAATTAAGGTACATATTGCTTTATTTCTCTCATGTGTTCAAAAACTCGTGAAATAACTTTTTAAAGCGAATAAATGTAGTTATAAATTAAAAAATCGTTTTTAAAACATTTTAATTCTGTATGCTTATGAGTTATAACGAACTATCTACGCTGTTGTTTATTAAATTTGAGGAAATAAGGAATCGCGAATTTTGTAAAATTGTATTTTGATCTTTGACTCACGTTTTCATTTGAAAAAATTTTAACATCGTAAACTTCTCGAGCAAAGATTATCGGAGAGTAAAATTATTTTTAAATCTAAACGCGAGTACTTTTGAAATTTGATTTTTGTAGAAGCTTAGATAGTATCATGTCAAAAATTATAAAAATTACAGTTGTCCATTTTTGTAGAGTTTGTGGTTTCAAGCCCTTACTTTTCTAAAAACTGTTTTTTATTTTTTACTCGAAAGTAAAGCATACTACCGCATAGTGCTATATAAATAAACGTACGTTGATAAAATATCTACTCGGCAAAAAAATCTCATCTAATTTTGATCAGCAGTTCAGATTTTATTGACTATTGAGTATTCCAGTCGTCCACTTGACATCGTACCTTTCCATACCCCTTAAGGCCTCGCTCTTTAGTTTTGCAGTGGTTTCGAATATACTTTTAACGGAAATTAATGCATATATCAAAAATTTATTCTGGTAGTTTTAACACTTATATATCATCGTTTGTTTCTGAATTTTTCTGTTGCACTACACCAAACGGATTTTTAGATTTTTGCCCCTGAAATATCACATATTTTGTTGTTAAAATAAGGCAAAATTAAGCTAAAACTGACCCGACGTTTAGCCGGAGGTGGTAAAATCAGGCCTTAGAACACAGATTATTTCGGTCATTTTACTTAGTTAGTCATGTATATTAGCAGCCGAGCCGACTATTGTGTTCTAAGCAATGGGAAAGTGTTTATTTGCGTTTTTTTGTGCTACAGTTTAAAATGATTTGGAATGAAGATACATAAAAGCTTTGGAATATTGGTTGATTTCATAAAACCTAACACTCGTTAGTTTTTTAATCGTTATTTTTCTTCCCTTCTCGCTTCTGGTTTCGAAATCCGCAGTGAAAGTATAATCGCATTGTAAGGTCTCGACCTAATTGTTAAATTTTGTGCTACTGTAGGCCAGATGATTGAGTCCAGATGGTATACGTCTTTGTAAAACAATCCATGCATGTGTAATCAAGTAGCACATAAGTTAGCTACAGTGGAACCTCCATGTAATAAATCCATTTGGAATGAAAATTCATACCTATCGAACACATTTTGTGGTCCCATTTTATTTTTGTCTGTATTCTTAAAGACCATGTCAATATTATGTCCGCATGTTTTGGAAATTTTTGTCAGCCCATGAGAAACGATTTATAGAGATTCTACTGTAATATTCACCGACATGATTCTTGATTTATTTTTATCAAAAACAAAACAGCAATGTAAACATATCGTAATGCGATTGGTTAATAAATAAGCGGCCGCCATAATGTGACGTCCAAAACAGTTTGACTTTGATCCCATGCAATATTCGTGAATCCTTTTTCTTTGACAAAGATGTAGTCCGATTTCTAGTCTTTTGGTACCGTAAAACAGGGTGAATAGGATCAGAATTTGAAACAAATTTCTTGCCAACAACTTTTCTTTTTAAAAGTTACGTTCCAATCAAACTGCTTGTCAACAGCATTAATTTGCCTATCAAGAAAAAAAATTTCTAAAGCAAAAACTGCATTCATAATTTTTTTCTCGATCTTTTTATCCTGTTCACCCCGTTTTACGGTACTTTATCTGACAGTAGTATAGGAATCTTAGAAGACATTCAATAAATTTATGTAGGTACTTCTTATTTTCCCTTTAGCGATGTCTTGTTGGAAGTGATTTACTGTCTCTTGTGTGGGGTTTTGAGCCATGTAGTTGGATTTATTGTCAAATGAGTAATAATGCAGTCGCTAAGTGATGTAAGTAGCATTCAAAACTAACTGTTGACAGACTTGAATTTTCTTTTCATTCTTGGGAAGGTAGTATGCCAAAGATCTGCTACGTCTGGTGATTATTGTAGTTTTGTAGTAAAATTACTAGGAAGTAAGATGGTAACCTTCACGTTAAATTGTCGTGTAAACAATCTTACTGTAGCAAAAACGTATAGCCAAATAGTATAGAGACTAATACCTGGCAGCTCTAAGTTAATGAAAGGAGACGTGTGCGATAAATAACCTTGCAGCATGAGGTACAACCTATTTATAGGCCATTCGGAATAAAGTGAGCACTAAAGATTTAACCTTTGAAAAAAATCACTAGCCGTTACTGCATATAATTCAACATTGACAACAGTTACATTTTTGTTTGTATGGTTGGTAGCGAATAACTGCATGTAGTCCCGTGTATTTTCTTATTTGAATACAGCATTAGTGAAACAACATCAATTGCAAACGACCTCTCTGTATTTAATATACTTTAAAA
>PNEQ01057801.1:0-19696 GCA_003012365.1 Medauroidea extradentata | reverse complement strand
ACATTGCGTCATTCAGTTTGTTTTTCCGTTGTGTAATGAATATGGGTTTCTGATAAACACATTCAACGTCGTCGTTCACTGCAGTATGTTGAACGGAATTTTAATTCTTGAGCTGCGTGTGTCGTGTGTTTTTTTAGTGACGGTTTTAATTTAAAAGTTCGAATATACTGTGCATGGATTTACGAGATTCGTAATGGTAATTAATAGCGCCGTTAGAGTAGACGCAGAGAAACCAGTGTTATAAGACGTTAACTCGCAGGTATTTATAACTAAGATTAATACTGAGTATAGCATGTATTCAGCCCCCGTGCATTTAATGAGTACATATTGTAGCTAAAATTTATCGGAGCACTTTAACGTAAATGTAAACATTGTACAAGCTTATGTAAATAAAAGCACGTGGCAATGTTGATGTTTACATGTAGCGGAAAGATATAAACTGGCAGAAAATAGAAATTAATCAGGGGTTTTTTTAGTGCTCACTTTATTCCGAATCACCTATAACATACATTTTCTCTAGTCTATATTATGTGTTTGGCGTACGGCTGTTTTTGTTTTAGTTGTTCATTTCCAGTTATGAGTACGAAAACTGGTTATTAGCCCAGAAAATAACATTTTTCTCAAATTAGTTTTCTTTTTTATTCGAAAGAAGAAAAATGTCCTATAGTTGCGCAGTTCTATCTTCACCTGCAATTGTCAGCATTCAATTTGTTAATGTAACAAAAGAACAGCGTAACAGTCTAGGTCTTATAAATGTATTTGCATAAATCTGAAATAAATGAAATGTGGTATGATGTTATATTTTGCTTGAGGTGGAACACAATAACAGGCCATTGTTACTGGAATACAGAAAATGAATCCTTAACATAAGATTGCCAAAGTTTCCCTCTTTCGTTGCTTAAGAGTGCGTGGTATATAACTCAGCGCTAACAGCATCAGTTTAGAACTGTATTTTTCTTGAAGCCAATTTAAAAAAAAAAACAGCAATCCCAGACAATAGTTTCTGCCAACATTCTGAGCAAAAATTCTTCACGAGTAACGTAGGGCCTATATCTGAAGAACAATCTCTGACGCCGAAATATCGTACATTTAATTGCGGTGCAAGAGATCACGCTTAACAAATACATCATTCTGGGTAAATGTCTGCTAATAAAGTTGGTAAATATAATTATCAAGTATTGTTGTTTTGTTGTTTTTCTATACTGACTTTCAATAAGTGTAGATCTTAGTTGTAGAATTCAGCGCGTATTTATCCACCACGCCCTCTTAAAATAGCAACGAAATATAATGTTACAATAGGCCTAATGTAAGAACAAAATGAAATTCTGCATTCTGCATTTATAACAAAACATGACATTGACCTAATAGTTAAGTTTATTAAGCATGTTAAAAAGTTCAATATAATTCCAGTAATGATTACTATGAATATGGCAATGCTGAAAAAAGTCTCTCTCAGTCATTCATGATCTGTGTTCTGACGTTGGTATTACGGAGAGGTGAATTGTGGTCATAAATTAGCCTTCTTCGGGCTTCTTCGTCGAAAATAATGTTTTCGTGGTTTGAGATGGGAGTTATGACTCTTACGCTGCCTGCACAATCAGTGTTCTCGCAGAATTGCACAACACACAATATTTTACCCCGATGCAGTATTATTATTAGAAGGTTACTTCGCACAATGCTGTACATCCACCATACAAATAGTTTTAGGGTAACAACGTTTAACCCACACTCATAAAATTTCTCGTAACTCATTTTTGTCACTGTTGAAGATTACTTCCTTTTACCAAAACACTTATATAATAAGTTAGGTCTGTAATTATTGTGGATAAGGTTGTGTGTTGTAATACTTAAAAAAAGTATAATTCAACAAATTTGCATTTATGACTAATGTGTAAAAATTATCAAAATTAAAATTGTACCTGGAAAGTACAAAACTTTTCCCAAGAAAATAATACCTCTTTTCTAAAAAAATTAATCTTAATTTTTCAATGTGTTACAGATAATAAGTTTAAACAACTACTTCAGTGTACATAGTTCAACATATAACAGTAAAATTAATTTTGGCACCTTAACATAGGGCTATGTAAAATTCAAAACTACAAGAAGTCTTTGTTCTTTAAATATGTAATTTTTATTTTCTTGAAAATCGTCAGCCAGAAGATTCGAACATAACTATATTAAAAACATTCTTACAATAATAAAACAAACTAGCTATTTAGCGGAATAACTTTTCCCACTATTTTGTTTTTATTTTTGGCTAAAAACTTGAGCAATTATGTTGCAGATTTAAATGCATATAACTATTCTTTGGCGATTATTGTAAGCAACTTTATTATCACAGGGTTATGCATAATAATATAATACTGATATAATTACAAGAACAGAAAATAAATCGTGCACCTATCCATGTTTGGTCCAAGGCTACTTCCAAGATGCCCCAGCACAATTCTCCCACACATGCAACGATACTAAGTTAATACTGAGATTCTTCCGATGCAGCGGGTAAGAGCAATGGTAAAACATTGCTGGGCTGACGTTTAACACTCGACTTTATACACCCGGTATTGCATTGTTTCCCTAAATCACTACCGGCGAACGCTCATATGGTTCTTTAATACAAACCATGGCTGCTTCCTTCCAGTTATTGATTCTCTGATCCAGTGGCTCTGGTACGAACAGCCTTGTTGTTGACAAGACTAAGCTCTACTTCCTTCTTGTCCGAGATATTATTTTTCAAGATTTACAGAACACTCAAAAGACGTAGTTGTTCAGGCAAACATATTGGTCACATCATGCTAATAATTCTGTGGCGTAATGCAAGAATAACCAATTTCAAAATTTCAATATATTATATCGTATGTGTGTTAATCATTGAATGCTTGAGTACCACTCATATTATATTATAATATTACTTATTTTATTTATTGACATCGGCCGTTCTTGCGTTAACCCACATAATTAACTCTGATGAATACCTTTCTCTTCGTCTGGTAATTTCCTTCTCAATCATTATATAAATACGGAGTGTATCGTGCACTCTAGGCCAGGCAGACATTTGTTCAGCAACAGGCTTCCAAGGCGGGACCAACACAAGCCCTTAATCCCTGTACGGTGACAGGACAAGATCTTGTGCTCGAAGTCAAGTACAGGGCATACAAGAACGCCCCTGGTAAACCTCCCGGCCAGTCGCAACCTCCGTCATGTTTCCCACATGCGGAAGCCAGGAACGACTCCGAATGACCTAGGCAGGAGATGGAGTGCTCTGATCACTACACCTTCCTTGTTAACATGACCAAGTGTTTAGAGAGAGTCATAACACGACGACATGACACAGGTGGCACTGCCTGGCGTTGTATGTCTTGGACAGCAGGCAGCAGGAAAGCTTGTTGCAGTTGGGGCAGAGTGTGAGGAGGTTCTCCTTGTCGGCAAGCATACGCGACTTGACACACGGCCGGCAACTACGGCTGAGACGATCACTGAAGCCAGCCGGCATAGGACAAGAGCCCAGCTGCACTATGTTGGCGAGTATGTCGCGGTACTCCTCGGCTGTCAGCAGCTCCCTCAGGCTCTCCTCCATCACGAACTGCGGTGCGGTGAGGCTGAGGAAAACAATCTTGTGAAGCAAAGGCGTGGCGAGGTGTCGCCGGGAGGGCAGGCCACGACGCCGGCTCTCAGCTGTCGTCCAGCGGTCCACGGCGCGCACCAAGTCCAGCTCACTGGCCACAGCCAGGGAGTCCTCGTCGAGTAGCTCGGCGACGAGCGTGGGGGATGCCTCGAGGAAGGATTCCTGCTGCAGGACGGCACTGGTGTGACTGCGCAACAAACTACAGCACACTGCCACTAAAGTAGGCTCGTCCACTTCACGAGCCTGCTCCAAGACTTCACACACTGTCCTTGGGTTCACAGCTGCCGTCACGAACCTATCACATACACAAACATACCCGCATCAACTATACGCCACGTACTCTCTCCTCTAGGTTAAACTAGGTATAACTTTCAAACTCCATAGTTACCGTTACCTAGCACTTGACAAGATTTATTTGCTTGGACATACTCCATTGCGAATTAAATGACTGTCAAAAGAAAACCGAAAATAAGATAAGAAAACATCAATAAGCAGAGTGTGCTTTTAGTCATCAGGATGCATATAGTCATTTATTTCGCAATGGAGTATGTCCAAGCAAATAAAATCCAGTCAAACACTCCCATTGCACAGTTCTTTCAGAGCTCATACCTAGCACTTGTTTCTCATAGATCTGCAAGAGTTCGTATTATTTACTATTTTAAAGATTACAGACCCCGCCTTCTTTCTGAATCAAAAGAATTATATTTTCCTTTAGTAAACACTATGCATTTTTATTTATGTATACGGCATTTCCTATTACATTTCCTCAAATTGGCTTTTCTTGATTACTATTACTGATATTAATTCTGTAATCAACTGTAAAAAATGGGATAAATTTTCTTACTGTGGTTACAAGTTACAAAATTAAAGAGGTCATGACGTATTAATATGATAAAGTTGAAATGTCATGCAAGAAAATTTTGTTACCGTTTCATGTGATACAATTTACTGCGGAAAATACACTTATCCAAAATGGTGATTGGCTAATTCCTTTTAGATACCTTCGTATTAAATTTGAAGTTACTTAAAAGTGATTGCAGTGAAAAATTAATAAATAAAGTGCGTATAACTTGTGACTCGAAAGGTCACGTACTGCGGACAAAATTGTTTAGTGTTATACACTAGAAGGAAACCCAAAACACAGTCACGTAATGCATGCACCCATCTTTGTGGTTTTAATGGGATCTGAAAGACCACTACGCTGTAAAATATATTCCTAAACATTATTGCAGGTTTATTACCAGTACACAGTATGAGATACATACCATACTTCAGCTAGTAAATGCGACAAATTTTAGCATGGATACTTAACTAGTCTGGTAACATTAGTATATATTTGAACGTACTATCCAGTAGAGATATTTTGACTGCAGTTGTAACTTTGACCGACTAACGAGTTTAAATATTTAACAATATTTATTTATTTCTTCACTAAATGGACTCAAAACAAATATTTTGAGTCGGTCAAAGCTACCCCAGTAATCAAAGTATACCTGCTTCATAGTATTCTAAAGATGTTTCGGAAGGCTGCCATTGATGTAAGGGAAGCAATTACACCATACGAACTTTCTTAACACTCTTATACACTGGTGAGATAAATGTTTAAATAATTTGTTAAGACTGTACGAGGTAGTACCTGCGGCAGTGGTCGGCGAGAGATTCGGCGCCATATTTCTTAGTGGCCTCCAGCAGCTGGAAGGCTTCTGCCAGAGTAGACAACTGCACTTCGCCCTTGTACCAGTACTTGAGCAGCTGAGAGAAGATGTCTGGGTGCATGTCGGGCAGAGTGACTAGGTGTGGCCTGGCTGTGGCGTCGGGCCAGATACGGCGAAACTCGGCGCTGTTAGCGGCCAGCACAGACTTGCGAGCACGGAACACGCGTGGACTAGAACCAGGTCCCACTAGCAGCACAGCAGTTCCCTGGTCACGTGATGCCAGCCGGCTTGCCACGTCGCCATCATGCACACCAGTCTTCACTATTGTCTCGCACACCATCATCTTGCACTGCACGTCGCTACCTGCACAACATACACAACAAATCTCGTACATAACTCATGTTCTCAGGCTTGTAATAGACATAGACGCCCAGAACTGGAGGACGAAGGTTACTTGGACGGCATTAAGCAGAAAGGAATCAACCCACAAATTAACCTATTTGGAGGTAATCATACAACATAGAAGGAAAAGGTCCTAACTACATCTTAGAAAAAGAAGAAGTACTAATCACATTTTTTACGGAAAATAAGATCCCAGAAAAAGTAGTTTATATGAGTCTTAGAAAAACACTGAACAATTTGACCTTGAATATCTCAGTTCCAGGTAACTGTGGGTTGGTTCCTTTTTGTTTCATGCTGACTACTTTAACTCAAATGCAGATCCATGCGACCATCATAAAGACATGCATCTGTGTCTTGAATATTCTGAACTTGATTTAAATATCAGAAATGTGTAAAACACTGCTTTAATTTCCCTCATTTAATGCTTTTTCTTCAATTTATTATTATACATTTCATTCGTCTTATGACTTGGTTCAAAAGTCTACACATGATGTGGAAAAATGAGAACAAGTCCTCGAATTATTTTTATATTAATAACTTTAGTAATCAACAGCGTTGGGTGCTCCAAATGTTAACAAATGTTTAGTCGTGTGGTAGCAATATTATTTGAATATTTGTGATGAACTCTTACTATCCACTTCAATTTACTACAGCGTTTATAGCACATTCATTGTCAACATTACCAGAAATAGAGTAAAATAGCATGCAATGTATCGGTATAACAGTTTTTCTATCAGAATGTCATTACTAACATTGTTGCTTCTATTTTATCGGTGTAAATTTGACTTAACCACATATTAGATAGTTCCTTCATCTGTATACATTGAAGTTCATTTGTCAGGGTACTGTGATATATGAATTGTATTTAAGTACAGCCCCAGAATAAATAATCTACATAATAAAAATTATCTATCAGAACCGACATAGGGAAGTTTTTCGCTGTCGTTATCGCCCCAGTACTCATGGACCTTAGAAAGTAAACAAAGCCATGTGTAATTTCACACATTGGCTTATATTAGTATACCCACATGTATTGCTAGAGGTACTGTAATTTGTTTGAATCTTGAATATTCTGAAATAGTAAATGTAACATTTGCGTGTCGATTCCCACGCAGTTTTTGAAACTAAGCCATCTAAGTTTTAAATCATCCAAGCAGAAAATCCAAAGACATATTTCGTTCGCTGATAACCACGCCATATAGCTTACTTATCGTGTGATCCAACATGCACGATTGTAACAAATATTTGTGTTTTAATTAAACAGTAACCATAATGTTACTGTTGTTAGGTATACCAAGGATAAACCTAAGGCTGTAACACCACTTGCGAAACACTAACTTCAATCCGTTCTCTATGTACATATATTTTCTTCCGCTGTACAGTACGAGACTCGTGAGACAGATAAATCGGTCAGTGTAAAGCATAACAGACCAAGCGCCAATTTTAATTACCAATAAAACATGCAATAAGTTTTCCAGATTTGTGACATTCTTACAAAAAGTATTTCAGTCCGATTAGTCAATATTTATGACAACAGGATATACGATTAAAGTACTTTTTGTAATAAGAATGTTTCAAAGCAGAGAAATATTTTATTCATAGCTTACAATCGAAACTTGATTTGTTTATGCACAACACCGTCGAATTATTGTTCGTAATTTGATCAAATTAATCTGCAGCGTGTCGATTACGGATGAATCAGAGGCATGGTAATTTTGTGCGTAGCTACCACGGGACTGCGGCGGCCGAGCGGTAAGACCACTCGCGGACTTTCGCGTGTGGGAATCGCGCCGGAACATATCGTTTGCCGGCGGGTTTTCTCAGGTTCTCCCGTTTCCCCTATCCTTCTTATCCTTCGCTTCTTCCATTGTACAGCCTCATTCCATGTCATCTTCGAGACAAGACGAGCATACGGGCAACAAGTTATAAATCTACACGCGGGCTACGGTACCCTGGCCTCGTGTAACCCCCTCAAACGTTCAGTAGCTTAAAAGAAACCCTTATAGAAATTTCCCATACTTATATGCGTGTATACATACACACACTCATATACATACACTATTAAAACTTTGAAAATCAAGTTTCGAATTCGTATTCAGCATAATATAGAAAAAACTGTTAAACCTAACAACGATGTTTTGAATCTTGTTCATCGTTATCGAAAGAGCTAAAAAGGAACAAAAAAAACGTTAATATCGTCCAGCAACATACAATACATAGAGATGACCCCACTATATAGCATACAACTATTTTTTTTCTGTTATGAGATGTGGTCGTCGTGCTCGATGTGAACGTCAAACTAAACAGAATGGTGCTCTTGGTACAAGTTTCTAGAACCCACCGTTTCCTTGAAAAACCGGCAGAAACCTGTTAGCGGCGACGTGTAAATGTATTGGGACAGAGTGTGACTGGCGTTGCCTACACGCCAGGGTATCGCTATCGTATCTGCGTCACAATGGCAGCAGGGGCGAGGCCATAGTCCAGTCATTGCCTACGTCAGAGACACGTGGACACTAAAGCGATAACCACACATCTTGTATCGTGACTCGTCCATCAATAACAGTTAGCGCCCTACATTCACAGAGTTATTTATACGTGCCCCTGTTTCTCCACAATCCGCGTGCCTCGCTCTTGATGGTAGCCACCTGGACGAACAAATATGGCGCGTTCGAGGATCAGAAGTGTGGAAGCTGTAAGGTCGACACAGCACGCACATCACGCCTAACCCTGGACTCTATGCACAAGTCAAAGAACTGGCGTACAGTCTCCTCGCCGATAACTCATCTCTAGGAGATATTCAGCAGTGACTATCATATTACGACGTTATATTAAAGGTTAAGGTGTACTTTACACTCCAATACTATTTTAAAATATTCTGCGCCAGAAATTTTGTAGCTAATATAATTCCAAAAATCACTCATTTTCGACATCGTAAAAATAAATTAAATTAATTAATGTATGACCTTACATTGATATACACTTGTGTAATGTTCTTTGAATGCTATTCCTAAGCAGACACTACATGCATAAACTTAGCAGATATCGAATAATTTTGTAACGGCCAAGGCTGTGCGCACCGCTCGTCGACCTGGCAGACGGCCACATTAAAGAAAATAGCGTATGTATACGTTGAGAACACGAAACAAAACGTCTCTTACTAAACTTGTAGTAACTAATTTAAAATGTCGAGTCAATGTTAACATTAAATACTTATCGAAATATCAATTACGAAGATGACACCTCCACATTTCTGTAAGATAGTGCCAGATAAGAAACTTGGCAAAAGTTTTTTTTTTGTAACTAACACTTAATATCTTGAACCAAGGTGTAAAATTTAATTTCAGAAATTAACGTGAGTAATGTATTTTTTCCCCTTTTATAGAAATATTTCTATAAAATATTTTGTAGAACATCATTTGTTTGAAAGTCATCTCGAAAATCGGTCAGTATAAAATCAATTAAACCTGATATGCTACCAAACTGATAGGTTAGTTAATACGGCCAACTCTTATATAAGAAGGTACACAACGCTAAAATGTTGAATGCTGATTTTAAAGCTGCATTAGGGTATTGGGGGTAATGTGTGCAATATTTATTTAGTCTGCGGCATACATAAATTTTAAATTGTAAAAATTTAAATATTGTCGGCACTATATTATAATATTCCAGGTTAAGTGACGTGTTGCACGATCCAACAATATTTCTTCAATTGCTTCTTTTGTCCAGCTATACATTATTATTTCAGAATACTTTGTCTCTGTAAGAAAATTCGTTCAGAAACAGGAAAGCGTGCATAGAAATTGTTTGTATACAATCGACTTGTACAAAAAAGGCAGAGAAAAATAGAACCGTCCCTGTCCCGCAATAGCTAGTATACAAGTCCTTGTAAACAATTTCCAACATTTCTGTGTAACGGTTTTGCAATAGTCCATCTGCTCCCATTCAGGGATTAAAAATTAGACTCGTAAAAACTGCATAAACAGGAACCCTTGGCCTTTAAGTAATTATGATCGTTGAGAGTGACGATAGCGTGTTAACGGCCGCCAGAGATGACTGATAACTATGTAATGAAGTGAAGTGATATGACAAGCAATTTACTGCCATTGTGTTAGACTTTCACCGTGTTGATCAATGATCCGAAGTACGTGGCATCCCTAAGTCTAGTATATACACACGGACATTTTTTCTTGTATAAGAAAGTGAATACCTTCCTGTTCACCTCAACCTGTAACAAACTGATGTCGTGTGAACAGCCACAGAGCATACTAGTGGCTAACATACATGAACTTGTATACTAGCTAGTGCGGGATAGGGACAGTTTCTAATTTTCGTTATCTTTCTTATACAAGTATAATGTACACAAACAATAAATGCGCAACAATTTTTGTACGAAATAACTAACAAAGGCGAAGTATTTTGAAATAAATAGTTTCTAGCTGCACAAATAGTAGTTACTGAGGGAACACTGTTGGATCGTACATCATGTCACGTAAATCAGGATGTAATCTACTACTGACAATATGTCCAATTGTATATACATATATGTATATATAGTGCAGACACAATAAACACTGCCCAAATAACCCAAATACAGCTCTTAAATCTGCATTCAGCATTTTAACTGTGCACACGTACACCTTCTTGTACAAGAAAGTGACTCGAGTGAACTAAACACTTGATTTAGTAAGATACTAACTAGAACGCTAGCTAGTGTTATCTTTCTTGTGCTCACTTTTATGTACAGGAAAGACGTTTGTGTGTACAAAGTTTTGACCTTAAAATGTCGCCTACTTTGGACATGAATCACGACTGGAGCTGATGAAGTGACACCAGTGATGCTTCATCGTGCGCACAATTAAATTTACATCAGATGGGACGAATTTTATTTGTGACGGAAGTCACATTAAATTACAAACGATATGTGCACATGAAGTTGGGTCATTTTAGAGTTGGAATCAACATCGTCAGTCCTTCCAAGCAAATGTCTGTTGTTCAAAATAACTTCTTTTAAATCATTCTGGATATCTCGATCATAAATACTGCTTATGCTCTGAAGCGAACGAACTATATAAATATGTTATGTATAAAATTAATGGGTTTATGTTCGTAGCGTATGCGTTCCTATACTATTCATCCGATTATCAGATTACGATAAAACGTTGGTGAGTTGTACGTGCGTCCGCGTAGACATACATACATACACACACGCACACACACACGTACACACATATATGTATATGTATACAAACACACACACATAAAACCCGTGGGACAAAGCGAGGCAGGAGGCAGAACGCGGTACGTAAAAATTTTAAGTAAAAATTTTATTTTGAAACTGTTTCTAAAACGGTTACTAATGACCCTTAGTATCATTTCACACAAATTGGGATTTACAAAAAAATGATTGTCAAAATGTATTACTTTTAATATTATTATCAGCATTAACATTATTACTTGTATTATGAATTTTGAAGTGCCGAAAAGTTTTTAGCCTATCACAAACTTTCTGATAACTTTTGCTTTGGAACGATATTGAGGATATAAATGCACATTTTTTTTACGAATTATTACAAATTTGAAATACTTGACTGAAATATTGCCCTACTCAAAGAGTCATTATATAAAACAACACGCCAACGAAGTCGCGGGCATTAGCTAATAATAAATAAATACTGCTGTCTCACAGTAAAAAAAGTGTAAATATACACGTACAAATAGCTGGTAGTTTTACATTTTTGTACGTGTAATTACGTAATACAATGACAGTAAGTGCAATTATGCACAGCTGTTCTTGCTGATCCAAAATATGTACACATCTTCGATTAAAGAACACAAATGTGTACACAAATTTACTAGAAATTTGATGTAAAATTACTTTTTTGAATGTACGTGTAGAAATACAGTGACATATTGTAATATCACACGTAATTTTGTTTTTATAACCGAAATGTCTACGTATAAATACACTGATTCATATGCAAAAATGCTTGTTTCACAGTGCAGTTTTGAAACGGCAAAATACTTATAAATTTACTCGAGCTGTTTGCGTAGATATACTATTATATACAGTAAAATATTTAAGCGTATTTTTAAACAGAAAGTTTTAATAATTTTACCATCTCCTTTTGTATGAACATATTTGAAATACAAATTTTCAGTACAGAAGTTGACTTGGTATAGTAAGCTTTACCGTCGCCGAATTATTAAGTCGTGCTAAGTACTAATTGTACTATTCAGCAAAAATACGCGTGGTCAGAAAGAGGAAAAGTTTTTCCTTGTGCTTTTGGAATACCTTGCTAAAATAATCCCAATAAATGTTAAAAACAACTAATTAAGATGGCCATTTAGTCTGGAATGAATGGATCCCGTATCACAAACTACATCGATTAACAATCATAGGTGGTCTCGTGGTAACGGTCGTAGACTGTTAGCTCTAAGGTCGTGGGTTCGAATAATCGCAGTATCGGAAATTTTATTTAGTTAAAAATAGTCGTAAGTAACTCTTAATACTTTGTAAGGTTACAAATCACTTAAGATATTAACAAATCTTTCAGATATAACTCACATTAAGGTTTCAGTTAATTACAAATATATTTTTCCTTGGAAATACGGGTTACTTAACACATCATTATGTTAAAATACATGTACCGTAGCATTGTTATTATAAATATATTTTATTGTATTTTCACCGTTAAGTACTTTAAAAAGACACGGAAATAAGTTGCGTAAAATTACTCGAACATGTGTGGAGATTGTGCTGCCATGTATATTCTTGTAAAATTTCACAAAAGTTTTTTACAGTGTACGTAGCTGGCCAACAATTCCTCGTGTAGTCTAAGGGTTTAAGGGGTATTTTTAACAGTCCGTTGCGGCCGTTCGTCATCCGTCCGTCAATCACGTGACTTCCAGCCAATCAAGAATCTGGAATAATACTATCTGTCCGTACGTCCGTCGAAAGCTTGCCAAGCTTTAACTTACTACGGACGAACGGGTGAAAGCACAGCCTTTTTAGTATGGCGACAATGTTTTAACGATTTTATTTTAATAAGAAGACTGTGATATTTTTAAATTTCTGTTAGATGGTGCTGTAAATTCTTTCTTAAAATACGACAGAGGTAATTTTGGCGTTCGGGAATATTAAAACACCAACAGAAATTATATTTTATATAAATTCTTACTCACATTATAACATTAGTAATTTAATTTGTAAATAATTATGCTCGTAAAATTTCTTTGTTGTGAAGAACAGCGGTTGCAATTATTATCAGCTATACATTTATTAAAAATCTGTAAAAATAAACAATCAATTTAAAGGAATTTTTTATATCACACAGAAGTTTCCTGTTGTACATTGGTAGCATTGCAAATTAAAGGAATAAAAACGAACAAATGACGCATTGCTGACGGACGGAGCAGGTAAAAAAATTGGCGGACGGGCAGATGACAGATTGACGCGACGGATCGTTGTAAATACCCCTCTCCTTTTTTTTTTTTTTTTTTCATTTTCCTTATGTTGGCAATATAGTGTGTTGAAGGTATTTGATAAGCGTGTGTTGCATGGCAGTTGCTAGGTTGACGTCGCTTATTTTTCTCTGTTTAGACAGTGAGATGTGCGAGTCATGTCCGCTCTTGAGGAGAGAAACACAGTTTATAATCTCGGCGACAGTGACATGAGCAAGTTTCAGTGCACTGCACACTTGGCTAAGAAGTTGCTGAATATGTATACCGCCGACACACGAACATGCTATGTGTAGATAGCCAATCACAAGGCATACCGCACAACCACGTCTCAGACACGTCCACTTGCAAAATATTCTCCAACAAACCAACTTATTTTGTGCTAACAATTACTACGTTTCTGTATCGTTTTGAAAACGAATCGAGTATTTAATCCCGACTGAGTACGATAACCATTTACATGCAGACTTTGGATACGATTGAAATCGATTTCAGTTCGCTGGCCAAATTTGTCTGTGATAATGTTGGTACAATTGAAATTTACGTTGGCTGACATGAAATAAATAAATAAATTCATACAGCCATTTGTTAATTTTTCTTTCGGCTACACATGTATAACTAAAGAAAAAGAAACGGATACAAGAATATCATTGTTACTCATGATCGTATGATAATTTTTAATCAGTCTATTTCATTTACACCTGTCAAAGGAAAATCTGAAGGTCAAAACAACTGCTGAATGTTTACTTTCGATTCGCTTTCAGTACGATCCGCGTTTCAATCCGATACGATCCCAAATTTTTTGTGTAACAACCTTGAGACACAAATCAATTTTAATCCCGTTTCCATGAGCGTTTTCAAAACGGTACGTTTTTTTTTAAATCGATTTCAAAAAGACATGGAAACGTAGTTTATATTATCAACTTGTACACATTTCACACGTCTTCTAGTAATAGTTTTCCAACCATCACAGAGCTAACCGCGTACTTAAACGATGACAACGGTGACATACGTTGGAATATTTTATTTATTTTCCAATTCGATATATTAGGAATTTTTTATATTATAATAAATGTGAGCTTCATTGCATTAGGTTTAAATCTATACTAGGAAAACACAACTAAGCATCCCTTGAAGTAATTCAAAATTTACAGTAGTAACAATGACCAGTAGTTAAGTACAGAAATACGCCTAAGATCGGTAACATAAATGATTCTGTAACGAGAAATTGTCAGTAATTATGGAGTAGAAATTGTAAATAATCAAGTGGCGAAAATATGTCGTCGAGTAAAAGGTAAAAACAGCGGTACAAGAGTATGCGTACTCATGTGACATGCAATATTTTGACGATCATAAAAGCTATTAAAAAATTTATTGGGAATCAGCTCTTACAGTAAAACATAAGCACTGGCACATAGTTCATTTTGACTTAACTCAATTCGGTCTCTTTTACATTTCCACATTAAAATCCCCCTGGTTTATAGTAGAGAAGGTGATTTATCGCGGGAAAAGTATACTGTTTGTTTGGCTACAATGTAATGTATTAATTTTGAACGCTTTTATTTCATTACTGGCGAGTCCCTTTTTCACTGGGCCAATGATAACTCTGGTGCGCTACTACTGGACGTCTGTGGCTCGTCTGTAATCAACTAGACTGTGCTACATAAACGCCGGCCAATAATACATGGCGCAGGGCGCTACACAGATTTTCAGAATACGCTGGCAGGAAACATTCTCGCGATTTTTCACCATCTCTGTTTATAAGCTACGATAGGTACATGGATATTTCTGCGAAGAGATGATACATTCTCTTAAAGGAATTTTGAGCAAGAAATGTAATCACCAAGACTTGTAGGCTCATCGTATGGGATCGTTACGTCATGAGTAAGAAGCAAGATCGTTCATTACCTTCGCTTACTTCAGGCTGTGTTTCAAATACTCAACATTATCACTCGCACTCACATTCGCTCCCAGCATACCCACAAATTGTTTTGGAATGCATACACGCTCGCACTCAACTGTCAACACGGTAATCGCTGGTATCGTACATTCCGTTTCTTGTTCTTAAACATCATCATTATTTGCCATACCTGCGGCCTGCAAGTAAACAAACAAAACTGTGAATATTTTTGCTATTTGGAACACGGCCTCATTAAGTCCGTGAAATGTGATTGGCGCTGAGTTGCGGGAAACGGAAGTGGTTTCCAACCAACCTAATCTAACGTGTAGCCCTTTCCTGTGCGTATTCCGTCTTATGCCGTGGCTTTAGAGAATTCGTGGTTTCAACCCTCTGAAAACTGTTAAAGAATTAAAACAAAAGACAATTTTCAGATAATACCGTTATTACAATAACACAGGATGTTTGGTAATTATTAAGTAGGTACAAACGAAAGAGGTGTGTCTAGGACGATGAAACAATCAAATAATGCTACAAACATAGTTCCGGAAACCAATGGTTTTCCCAATATGACACATTTACATGTTACGACAGGGACGCTATAATACCAGTGTTCCCGAGGATCAAAACGTCAAAATGCTGCACATTTGGACTAAAAATTACTACAAGTGTTCGAAATGGGCGCCGTTCATGTGAAGGCAGGCTTCAGAACGCCTTCGCATCGATGCCCGTGCACGTTCGAAAATTCCAGGTGTGTTCCGAATGCTGTGGCAAACATCCACAATGCGTTCCTGTAGTTGGCGGACACTCTCAACATCTGGCATACACCAAAGCTTTTAAATATCCCCACAAAAAAAAAAACCAGCGTTGAAACATTGCCATCTTTGCACGTGTCCATACATCGTAATGGGAAAAACCGTCGTTTTCCTTACCTATGTTCATCATCATTATTTGCTTGTTTCATCTTCCTCGACACACCCCTTTCGTGTGTACCTATAATTACCAAACACCCTGCGTAATAATAGTACCGGCATTATGCGCGGAGTATTAATAGTATTTTATCTTTGAGACTTTAAGGATAGGTTATGCTAGGTAGTTTATTTTTCTTTTTTTTCACGTTGGTGCAAAGAAATCAAATCTTTATAAATTCAAGACTAAGAACAGTCATACGATGCACAATTATATGTACGTGTTTTGAAAAATAATGCACATTTCGTTTACAATACATTATTTTACTTGATTTTGGCCTATTTTCGTAACAAAATTGACGATATCTTGGGTGCATAAAAAAATTAGGTTAATTGCTACACAAATAAGGTTCAAAATTAAATTATATTTGTGACAAAACAGTGTATGAATACTTCGCTATGAAAATTATGTTGCATAAAAAATATATATACCTATTCAAAATCACTACCGAGCGTGGCATTAAGTGGTGATACTACTGATTTGTTTTATTTATTAAAAGTAAGGCAGATTGTCTAACGAATAGAATTATAGCTGTATCTTACTAATCGTGTTTGGATTTTTCTAGATAGAACACTTTTAAAAAGTTATTTTAATGGACAATAGTATTTTTACGTAAAATGTTACACGCTCAACACACTATTACAACGCGCCCAACGAGCGCTTCTCCTTAAATACGTTCTAGTCACAGACTGTATTTCTCTGTGTTTAGATAGAGTGTTGTACAACTTCGTGATCTGACATCAATGACAACTAGACAAATCACTTGACACATTATATTACAGCTCAAGCATTTCTTGGAGTCACCACAAGGTCATAATTCTATTATGATTCTTGGTTCATCTGCAGCATAGCTTTGACTCGTCACTATTTCATATTTATATTAAACAGGATGTAGTAAACTTGCTTGTCGATATTTTGGAGAAACAATCCTCGCATGCTGAGGTACAAAAAAGTTACATGAACATAAGTCTTAAAATGCACCATTGCTACACTACAGTTCATATAAATACAGAAAATGCGCATTTTACCGGGGAAAACCGAAAACCCGGTGAACAGAAACAAAAGAGAACAGAAAAATAAAAAATAACATACATTAAATTAACTTTTTCCTGACTAGCGACGTGAATAGCACAAATGTGAACATATAAGAATAGATATAATAACGAAAAACAATAAGAAGTAATTGAAAGACAAGAAAGAAAACAAAATGGAATAATTGTTCCAGCGGAGTTGGAAAATTTTTTCTAAACGAAAAATAAATAAATAATATTGAACATACAGGCTCACTCGCCAGTTAAGATACTGACAACAATAAATTGCGATTATTAGTTTCACAAATATAGTAATTACTCACCGGTGTGTGAATGTGACACGTAGATGAACAGCGCACTGTCGCGACACTACGAGCACTGCAACTGTAGTGTTAGTGTACACTCCCCTCCACGCTCATACGTCGCGTTGATATTGTATCGAGATAAGTGCTCCGTCATGCAGCGACAGATAACCAACCTGCTCAGTGACTGCGCGATACTCTCTCAAGGTCACCGGTACTGACCCAGCTGCGAACTGCTGACTCACCGCACAAGCACATGGCACTACATGACACGAGGACAGTGAGGACACCGGCCGGTAACATGCGCGCTGGACGAGCGCCTGACTTCGCTCCTCGGGAAAGTTCGGGGGTATTCGTTCATCCTCGGCGATCGTGCCAGACATCTCCTCTCCTATCACCGTTCCCTGTTACAATCAATTTATGTTAGTTTTTAATATAAAAAATTCAGTGCGCTGAACCGGAGAACGGTTTTATTAAGTTAGGAAACTACAATTAAAATGGATATTTGTGGTGCTGCAGTTACGTCAATGGCCAAAGATAAACGAATGTTTCCGAGTATGTCCGAGAAGCAAGAAAGCTAACACGACCTAGAAGCTCGTTTTAGCTGTTTCACATTAGGCGTATTTTAGCAGTTGCGTTTTTCACAAGTTATTAGCAAGCGTTTGCAAAGACTGTTTGCATTTACAATATATCGCTAAATTGCAATAATTTAGTGAACAGAAATAGCTACCACCATGGATCTACGAAATTACGTTGTTGCTAATGCCTTATCATAGAATTGAACTGTATTAGGCAAAACTGTTATTCACGAATATTTATTCGCTTTGCAGAATACTTTCGACTGGTGTAACTGAGAGAGAGAAAGCACTCAGCCGCACACAGTCTTGCTTCATTAGGCTAACAACGCTGGATGTTGAGAGCGTCAGTTTTCAGTGTTGCCATCTTCATGTCTATGTATTCCACAACTGTGTTGGAATGTGCTTCAGAACAGTTGACTAATGCATCCAGCCTCTCTTCCAATCACTTCCCTAATGTTTTGCCAGGTTTTACATAATGCATGTCCAATATTGTATCCTTCAAGGCAATATATAGCAGCGGCACCACTGCCGCGGCACGAATAACTAAATATGTCACTGCGGCGGCACGAATAACTATATATGTTGGTTTTCGTTGAATGTATGATTATGTAACATGCAAGTTATGACTAAGACATGCCGTTATGGGTCCACTGTGAGTGCTAGGAATTTTTCATACGAGAATAATGTAGTCAGTAGTATCGCCTACAAAACTAACAATTGTTTCGCACAAATATAAAGTTATACATTTTTCACATTTGAACGGTCTTAAGGATGTTCAAGTGGGGAAAAATAATAATTTTATATTTGCATAAAACAGTGATAGTTTTGTAGACGTTACTTGGTAGTACATTTTCCATTTACAAAAAAAAAAAAAAAAAAAAAAAGCTCAGCCAGTCTTTCCATAACAGCATTTCAAAATCAAAATTTGCATGTTTTTAGTTCATACACACCCCGAAAACTAATTAACATACCGAAATGAAATAATTCAGTGAACGTACATGCCCCGGGCTAGGGCTTTAAGTATATAAAAACCCTTTCAAACAATATTTTGTTTGTTTTTTTTTAATTCTTATGTTTGAAATTTGTTGCTACTTTAAGGAAATTATTTTTTAAATACCAAACTATTTTGTATTAGACTTTTATAAACCTAAGACCCTAGCCCGTGAAATGAACTTTAACTGTGACTTTTTTTGGTCACATTATGTTGATTGGTTTTCATGGAGTGTATGAACTAATAACTGATGACATTGAAATGCCACTATGGGAAAATTAGTCAAGCTAAAATTTTGTTATAAAAGTAAAATGTATTCTCTAGAAACTAATACAAAACTAACACTGTTTCATACAAATAAAAAAAAATATGATTTTTTCACCCACTTGAACGTCCTTAAGAACCCCCCCTACTACGCGCATCAAATACGTTGTAATGTACACTGAAATACGTATTTTCAAAGAAACTAGTCCACATATGCCCATTGTGCCAACGTACGATAAAAGAAAACACAATTCGGACAAGAAGGTAATGTCATTGTTAAGACGTCATGGTCAACACAAGCAGTGTTTTAAGTCCTCTAACATACTGTTACACTCTTGCGGGCTAGGTACGTTTTGGGATGGAGGTCTTTTATAAAATAAAGAAAATAAAGCTAATCTAGTTTATTTACAACTGTATATACAAAAGAAATCTATGTCTATAAAGATTTATCACAATAAATGGCAAACAGAAGAAACAACTACTACTTACATAAAGGATAAAAAAAAATACATCTACACAAGTTC
>PNEQ01057800.1:41419-74087 GCA_003012365.1 Medauroidea extradentata | reverse complement strand
TACATCTGGACTTCACCGCCTGGTTGCTGTACATCTGGGCTTCACCGCCTGGTTGCTGTACATCTGGGCTTCACCGCCTGGTTGCTGTACATCTGGGCTTCACCGCCTGTTTGCTGTACATCTGGGCTTCACCGCCTGGTTTCTGTACATCTGGGCTTCACCACCTGGTTGCTAGGTTGATTGAAATCTTTGTCTTAGCAATGCTAGCTTGTGCTGTGATTTAAGGCCATTAATTGAGTCACTGTGAGCACGTTGTTTCTCAGCTATCTTACGAGCTGACTCTTCCCCTTGTACTACCTAATTATAATGTCTGCTGCCTTACATATTCACAATTTTAACTTCCTGTGTTCAGGATATTTATGTTATTTTTAATGTATTGTCTATAACATCTGTGTATTCTACTAGCCTGTTTCTGTTTTAAATTATTTTATGGTGAATATGGCTTATGGTGATTAAGTTGCAATAATTGGAGGTCTGATTGAGGTGCAGATAGAGACGTTGGCTAGTAAATTTGATGTATTAAGCGCAGAATTCAGCAATTTCGAGAATACAGTTGATGAGTTTCATCCAGAGGTAAAGTGTGAGACTGTGCAGGTAGCTGACCATGAGGAGGTTCTTCAAAAGTTTTCAACTGTAAATCAGTAGAAGAGGAAGTAGGCCTAAAGGTAGAGGCGGTGCTAGAGGTACAGACAATTCTAGATGGTAAATTTATGGCTGATGGTGATTTTGAGGTTGGGGAAATTGTTGGAGACTTTGGAAATGGTAATCATGCTGATAAAGGTGAAGTTAATCGAGGAACTGAGTGTGAAGGGGAGTTACTGAGTAAAGACTTTGATAGTAGGCCTAAAGGTAAACACATTGCACTTTGTAATTGGTGAGCAAGGAGGATAAGAAGAGAAACGGAAAAGGCCTTTTGTTTGGCAAGTGAGACATTTGTTTAGTCAGAGTGCAGTAGGGAATGTGAAAAGTGGGGTGTGGCACAGAGGTGCAGTAAAGTACAAAGGTGTGGATGGACTAGAGGGTGAAAGTGATTGTAAGAGTGTTGACGAGAGGAAGGTGAAGGAACTGAGTGTGGTGAGACTGACAGTGAAATGAGGGATTGCAGAAATGGTGCAGAGGTAAAGTTAAAATTAAAGATTATTGGCAATATGTCAAGAGATCATTGACAACATTTTGTGTAACTGTAGTATTGTTTGTAGATATTTTATTTTTTAGGGAAATAATTGTGTCCAGTCTGTTTGTTCATTGTCAGTTTACATGTTTTGGGTTAAGGAGCCATGTGATTATGGGCGCAGTAGAATTATTTTACTGTTTAATGTTATTTTAGGGGTGTGGATTTTGTTTTTAATCCATAATAGCTGATCATAGCTGGGTATGAGGGAATCGTCAGGACAGACATTCCACAACAGTGTGTTTGATTTTTTCTGCCTGCCCATATCTCACTTTGGAAACAGCATAATTATACACTTTAACACGTAATTAATTTTTTGGCGTGCCGGCGTTGGCCTATCAAAAGACATGCCATTTAAAAACATTAGACTTTATTTTGTAATTTAAAGTTTATTTATGTTTTATAAGGCAATATTTTTATTTAAGTTGTGGTTTGTGTGTATAAAGGTTGAAATTTGTCATTATATTTATATTAGTTTTAGTTTGGTAACGTTTTTTCCTTAGGTCGTTGGTTGGCCGCCAGGGGCGCTGTAGGGGTGAAGGGAGCGTGACTGTGTTTGTCAGCCATTCTGCTGTGGGCTTTTGAGCTGTGAATATGTGCAGATTGGTGGTGTGCTGTCGGCAGCGTTTGGGAGGCGGTCATGGCAAACATGGAGACCTTAAGTGGCGGCGCATTACATTTTTTAATGCCGTGACCATGATGTGATTAAGCAAGGGTCGCAAATCATCCACAACATTACATTTCTGGTGCCGTGACCAGGATTGTTGCCATATCACTACATTTTTTGTGCCTTGACCAGGATGATACAGGCACGCCATTACGTTACAATAAGAAGTAATCAATCACTGATACAGTTTCATTAGAATAATAGTAATAGCCACTTTAGAAATAAGTATCCCTTGCATTTTAATAACTCTTGCCAATGCTCACCAAGAATGGGTATTCTTCCGTAGAAGTAGCATGTCTTACGACAATAATGTGCTTGGTGTAATGGTCATGATAATGGGTGACGCCAAACCAATAATGTATAGGATATGGATTTTTTCCTCTCACTATTAACTTTTGCTAAAATTTCAATTCAAGAAAAGACGTACTAGCAAGCAAAAGAATATATAAAATTGCTGTAATTTTATCGTAAGACTACAATCACTCATTTCTACTACTTTTCGTGTTATTATTTTTTACACCTAACAAGAGCACATGTTACAGATACGTCTTCCTGAATTATCTTAAATTTTTTAAAGACACATTAAAATTTTTTCAAAACAAAGAACTTATACTTGAAGCCATTTAAAGGAAATTTTTGTCAGTTAACTACCTGAAATCATTAAATATTAATTTTTAAAAAAATTGACACAGTAAAACCTGTTTTTAAGATAATTGTAAGACATTTTTGTGATATATCCTATAATTTACGCTTTTAAAATAATTATATAAAAATTAGTATAAATGTCAGATCTTGGCCTTAAATTTATTTACCTAAATTCTGTTTCTTCGCCTATCCTATTCAGTTAAACTGCAGCAGGTGTAGTTAAGATGCAATGTTGCAATTTTTTTTATAATATCGAAAATGGTTCTTTTAGAACAGCCAGTTACGTACTTTTGGACCTTCCTTAATTTGTCAAACTTAACACTACATAAAACCCCTACCTACCAATATTGCTTCTTTTTGAATGTTGTATTTTTCATGCAAAATTGTTAAATAATATCACACAGAAGTAAATAAATAATACGACCAGTGCATTTATAAAGATAATGTAGTCCCGAAATCATTTACTGGGCACAACATATAGTTTGACACAAGAGGCATAACTAACTATTGCAGGTGTAATGCTGGTATTAAGGTATGGGATGATGAAAACTGCTGACTATAGAGAGCCTGTATCTTATTTATTAAACTTTCAGTACAGAACATTACAGTCAGTATATGGGTTAAGAACCCTATATAGCTGGTGCATGATAATGTTTGCAGCATGTTTGTAGAAATAAATATTTCTACTAGTACGTTATTCTGTATATTTATCTACGGAAAAAAATTCAAAAGTGGGTCTTTGGAAGTAGGTATAGGGCAGGTGTGGCTGGTGTTCCTGGAGACAGCAGTTTGACGGGTTTGACTGAGAGGCCTTGAGGTGGTTAGGAATTGGTTTAGACCCTATCTGTTTGCAGAATGTGGAGGTAGGGTCTACTTGGAGGAGTCGATAGGTGGGTCAGTTAGTTGTTCCTCGGCTTCTGTGATGTAGTCTGTCATGCTGAGGATGACTGTTGTCCTGCAAGTACTGATTCTGTAAGTACTTGTAAATCTCTGTCTACATGTTTTTAAACAATATTTTTCCTTGAGGTAACACTCTTTGAACATTGTTTTCTTTTAGAAGTTTTTGAGCTAACTTCAGCTGGCTTGGTTTGCATTTCCAGCACATGACCTAATAACACGCTGAAACAAGGACAGTGGCTGTTAACGTGTATTGGAAAGAGAGTGAATTAGTGTCAGAGGGACGAACTAGGGTGTGGTGGGAAATTTTAAAATTATTGTATTTTAAAGCCTGGTGGTTGTGTGGATTTTGTGATACATACCAGTGCCTCATTTCTTCACTATGGTGTTGAATAGATAGTTTGTGAGAGGCTGTACATGCAGCAGCTGGTTTATATTAAAGGTTTACGCTGGAACTGGTTATTACTTGTTTGGTATCGGCCCTGTTGCCTCTGTCTTAATATGTTTGAAGTGAGGCCAATGTAGTCATCATCGCACCGTGTGCACTCTAGTTGGTAAATGCGGTTTTTTGACCAAATGCAAGTCAATTACGTCTGGGGACAAAAACATATCTACCAAACTACAGTGCACGGTGGGATGCTGAATACGTTGGAATCACCACAAATACACTAAGACGGAGGATGATTGGCCACAGGGTCAGTAAAAACAAGCAATAGCCAGTTCCAGCCTAAACCTGCAAGATAAACCAGTTGCTGCACATGCGGTCTCCCACAAATTCTCTTTTGATGCCTGTTAAAACAACACCGGAATGTTGAGAACCATTCAAACTTCAGACAATCGTGTAGGCGCTGGGAACTAGCTAATCAGTATATCACAAAATCCATACAACCATCAGTCCTTAACATACAATAACTTTAAAATTTCCCACCACACCCTAGTTCGTCCCTCGGCCGCTAGGTGTGCTAGTTACCAACCATCGCTTACCATCTACCATGCTGCACTGTGCAATCACTCGCAGCCCGAGGAAGCTGGCCTAGCCAGCAAAACGTCACAATCGCGCTAAAAATGTGTTTTCCATCTGTTTTTTGTGTTCTCCAACCTGTAAGTACTGATTCAATAAGTACTTGTATAAACGTTATTACAATAATCTTATAGCAATAAATTACTGCGTTATCTTAACATTACTGCGTGGATGTAAACATAAGCATATGACATTTACTAACCAATAGTTTCATGCGTTACTGTTCAATGTTTTATCAAGCTAACTAATGTATGCCAGCCAAGGTACTGCAATTGAATACTATATTTTTATGTAGCATGTCTCAGATGTCAAGAACTACCACTTTAATGAATGTGTGATTTACATGAAATATTGTTATTTGTATGTGGCTTCTTTATAGAGGCCAATGTTTAGATGTAACATGAGAATTAAGAGTTTAAAGTACAATACCTAATTTATTGGACCAAGTGAAGGCAAATGTACTACTGTATGAAATATTGTGTAGTAATAATTCTTAACATAACTTTAACAACTATCTCTCTCTCTCTCTCTCTCTCTCTCTCTATATATATATATATATATATATATATATATATATATATATATATATATACATACATACACACCTATTTTTTAAAGAATTTTTAATATTTGTTTTCTAAATATTTTTCATTTGTGATATAAATGTTTCGGTTAGTTTCAAAATATTTTATATAGAATATTTGTACCAAGTAATTGAAACTTATGTTCTTCGTTTGCTTTTGCGATGAATGTATTTTTCTAGGAGAGATTTGTAAGAATGTGAAATAAAGGGATTTCATTTTCATCAGTAGTATTATATTTTTTTTTACCTGTATCATGAAACATGTGCTGTATGTTAATGTAAATACCCAGAATTATTTGATTTTCCCTTGATATGTATAACAGTATCTACAATATGAACTTCAGCAGCAATTTACTTACGACTATGGGTTCCTATTTATGCTGTTTTAAAGAGTTTAATTTTTTAAATCCTGCAAGGGAGCTGCTACAAATCTGTTAGAAAATGTTGAAAATTGTTTGTACTATGTTGGCAAGTTTTTTCAGTGTATAAGTTTCAATAGATTTGGCTAAATATTATTTTCTTAATGTCAATAGTTTGCCAGAATCATTCAAACTTATGTTAAAAAAAGGTATTGTAGTAAAAAAAATTTCCAACATTTCTATGTAACAGTTTTGTGATATGTACTCTGTATCAAGATTTAAAAATTAAAACCTATCATATAGCATATAAATAGACCCATGGCATTAAAATGTGCATTTTTTAACATAGCTTTGTGTTTTCATGGAAAATTAATAAATTTAAAATTCCCGCCATTAGTTTATGGAAACGCCATGTGGAGCGCTAGCATCGCGTAGTTTTTTTCGTTAGTTCCACGAGTGGCCACTGGGAGCACTAGGTGCAACTACTAGCACGAAAAAAATCATTGAGTTGCTCATCTTTCTGTTAGGTATATAATCTTTGGCTGCCATTAGTTCATGACCAGTCGCAAGGCGCCACAATCGCTAGGTGTACTCGGTCAAAGATGTTAACATAGGAGATACCAATCTAGTAACACCTTATTTTTTCTATGGTCTTGCGCTTGTTTCTATAGCTGTGTCTTTCGAATCCAGTTCTTATTTTTTCAGATACGGCGGATTTAAAAAGCTTGAAAATGATGTTTCTAATAAACGTGGCAAATTTTTAAAACTGTAGCGATATAGTTTGAAGTGTTTGTTCTTTTCTTGGATATCAAATTGTCATACGCGTTAAATGGATTCGTAAAAAAAAAAAAAAAAAAAAGAATATTTGGAACTCATTGCAACGCATTTGAAGAGCAAGTAGGGAGGCCTTTAAGAAGTAAGCTGTAAAATCACAAAAAATTGAGCGAACGGAATAGTGAGGTTAACTGCCTAAGTCCAGCCAACAGGAACAGACTTTGAGTGTCGAATTATTGGCCATATTGTTTATACCGAACGCTAAGGTTAAAAGTATTTAGTGAAATAATGTCGATATAACCATTGCGAGGAATGTAAATGAGGTTCTGTTATAGTATTTACAATTAAAAACTTTATTACGTGGCATATTAAACTTATTTTCTTTAAAAAATACCCCTTGTTATGTGTCTTTTATAGGTTAAAGAAAGATTACAGTTGTCGAATACGATTTCCGGCACCGAGGTTAAAAAGTAAGCAATAACAGTGCAATTGGGAACGCTTCGGTTAGAATCAATTCCACGGGAAAAAATTCTAAGTCTTAATGCTTAAATTTTTAATTGTGTGAACCCCTTTAAGGCCAAGATCTGTCATTTATTTCAAACAATTTTGCAAATAACTCAAATATTTTTAACCAAATGTTTTGAAAAAATTCGAGACTATCTACAGTCATACGATACACAATTTTGCAGAGAGTTTTTTTAAATAATGTACCGTTTGCTAGCAATAAATTATTTTGCTTCATTTTGGCTTGTTTTGACAAAAAATATGTGATATTTCAGGGGCAAAAATCTAGAAATCCGTTTGGTGTATTGCAATAGAAAAATTCAGAAACAATCGAATTATATATAGCCTAAGTGTTAAAACTGTAAGAATGAATTTTTGATATGCGTGTTAATTTCCGTTAAAAAAAAATATTTTCGAAACCACTGGAAAACTAAAGAGCGAGGCCTTAATTCTCGTCGACAGCCAGGTTATCATAGACGGTGAATCACAACTTGGTACAATGACAGGAGCTGGGAGAGGAGTCGGCCATGGCCTTTGTCAAGGAACCATCCTAGTATTTGCCTGGAGAGTTTTCGGGAAACCATGGAAAACCGAAATCATTATGACCGGAGCCGAGGATCGAACCCGGGTCCTCACGAATGCGAGTCCAACGTGTTACCGTTGCTCTGTCACTCGCTAGAGTAGGGTAGGTTATCTCAGTCACGTGAACAGGTTTTTGTTAGATTATCAGGATTCGATCATCCCTGCAATGTTATTCAAGGTTTAAAAACGACGGGAATCCCAAAGAAACCTACATTTAGATGGCTCAGTTCAAGACGACAACATCTCAAAAGATGGTTTTTTTTAAAGTTATTTCTTACTAATCTTGAACAGTTTTCCCATTTGTCAATTGTCAGTTATGTACTTTTCGAACAAAAAAAACTTTTTATGTATTTACAATTTGAGACAGAAGTTATACTGTGTAAGCAGGTAAGAATATTTTAAACCCCACTATATAAATTGTAGGAATTTTCAGTTGCTGCAGTCTAGAACTAGGCTATCGATATTATCCACATGATAAATATTTTGCTCAATGCTAGATACACGGTGCATTCTTTACACGTATTATATTCAGGGATGGATCTAGGCTTTCCTTCACCCGGGGCAAGAATTATGATTCGCCCCTCCCCTTCCTTCCCCCTAACCATTTTTCCATCAGTCCAATCAACCCAACAGTAATAAACGTATCTTCATACACTGTTTTGTGCTCGCATAAATAATAATATAGAATGTTAGTAGAAATACATAAAACATGTACTTACTAGTTACCATTAGCAGTGTTTTAAGCGTACATTCTAATTAAAAATACTGTATTTAGAAACATATATGATGTTCAAGGTTAATAAAAGTACAAAACTATAGTAAAAGTCTAAATACTGGTACATATTGTATATTTTTTACACTCCTTTACATTTCATTCCCAAGAAAAAATTTTCGGCACCACCAGCGCCCCCTCTAACCCAGCGCCCAGGGCAGTCTGCCCCCCCTCCTCCCCATCCGCTCCTAAATACGCTGCTGAATATATTTATATTAAAATATTAAATTAGTTTTAGTAGTTGACCGAGAGGCTAAAAGTTGAAATATTGAACACGAGTGTACTTACTTGGGGTGAAATTTCACACACCAAAAACTTGATATATTGTCTGACCTACTCTACCCTCGTGTATTTTCATACGCGCCTGAAGACATCATAAATGTTCAACTCTACGGTGGATGGTATTTTGCGTGTTCGAAGCGTAGAAGAGCGGAAGTGGTAAGGACGACTTAGTGTGAGCATCACGCCTTGCCCTAGCCTCTAGACGCAAGTCACTGAACTGGCGTGTAGTCTTCTCGCCGACAACACATCCATATGAGACTTTAGATGATGACCCTATAATTTTTTGACGTAATAGTAACTGTAAATATATATTGTCCACATATATACCTTGTCAAATATTCTACGCGAAGGTTTACGTACCTAAAAAGGACCGCAAAAACACCCATGGTTGCTATTTTTGGCCACTACAGGAAGTTACAAAAAGGTACGGCCAAACTTTCTGGAAACATTCCACACACGCAAAGAAAGAAAATATGTGAAACGCTTAGTTACCATAGTAGAGCTTGATTCCTACACATCGTTAAATGTCATCGTAAATAACACTTAGTAAAGAAAATGTCCCAAATTCCCAATGGATTGGTTCTTTACAATGTACTTTACTTCCTAGGATCAACGCCAGGTGGGCCACTTGACGGAAGGTAATCTGGACTACGGCCGTAGAAGAACAGGTCTGGACACTCGCCTGGAAACTTGACCCCCTTGTTAGGCTGCAGTTCACCAAGTTACTGATAATGATATGTTTTATTGGCGCTGCAGTTAGGGCGGTCGGACTCAAACTCCACCCACTTCCCTCCTACTAAGATAAACAATTTACCAAAAGGTTTTTTGTATTAATTTATGAAGTACTTCCTTTGCTCACAAATTTAAGAGGAGACTCCAACAATATTTATTTACTTTATAATGTTAACAATGGAAAAAAGTGGACGGAGTTCGAGTCCGACTGCCCGATTTACAGCGCTAAAAAGTACGATATTCTCGGTAACTTGACGAACTACAGCCAAACAACAAGCGGTCAAGCAACATACATTGGTAGATAGGCGAGTGTCCAGACCCGTACTTCTACAACCGTAATCTGGACTGTGATTTGAAGAGACGCAATGCAGTCTCGATTACCTTCCGTCACGTCGCCCACCTGGCGGTGATCCTATGAAGTAACGTAAATTCTAACGAACCATTCCATTGGGTAATTGGAACAGTGTCTGTACGAAATGTTTTTTACGATGACATTTAACGAGGTGTAAGGAATTGAACTCTACCATGGTAATTAAGTGTTTCTGGACATGTGTCCAAATCACATATTTTCTTTCTTTGTGTGTGTGGAATGTTTCCTGAAAGTTTGGCCGTACCTTTTTGTAACATCCTGTATAAATGTATTTTTTCGTTTTTTCGTTTGTTTGTGTTTTCCTTAGTCTCATTCTAAGATTTCTGGGTTGACATAATATTGCAATGGCGTATGTTCAGTACAGTACGTTATTCTGCCCCATTGTGAGACACATTCAAAGACAGTTGGAACACAGTAGTAATACTAATAACCCATATATTTTCTCGGTCACGTGACTATGTATGGTCACCATAGGGTAGCCAGGTTGATATCCAGCTCATGCAAGCAGTTCAGGGTTTTAACAGGGTAGGACTTCAAATAAGCATGAATTAATTTTTATACGCCATTTAAATTTTTTTTATTATTTGGAAGTGGCCGGCCTGACGAGGGTATCAGACTCATAAGGCGAGGGGGAGTTTGTGGTGATTCACCATTCCTGAACATAGTTAGGTAACATTAAATGTCACCTCCTCGACCGGGATTGGAACCCGGGGCCCTCGGCCAGGACCTGTAACCACGGAGACAAGTAGTCGGACGAATATATGATACATTGTAAAATAATTCAGTTGACGCCACAGCAGGAAAATATTATATACGTAATTTCATTTCCCAAGATGAAATACAAACTAATAAAAAAAAATATTAGTGTTTAAACGGTACAATACAAATAATATATTAACAATAATCTAAATATACAAAATGAAGTGTCCTGACACACTCACTCACTCATCAACGCACAGCCCAAACCGCTGGACCTAGAAGCATGAAATTTAGAGGGAAGCTTCCCCTTGCCACGCAGGCATCCACTAAGAATGGATTTTTCGAAAATTTATAATTAAGGGTGTGAAATGGGTAAAATGTGTTTTCAAAGAATCCCGGATATCTAATTAACCGGGAAAGCTATCATAATTTTTTTTAACTTTATAATATTACCCAAAGAAATAAATATTGGCGAAATTTTAGATTTTGCGAAATTCGAAAATTAAAGTGGTGAAAAGCCGTAAAATGTGTTTTTAATTAATTCGTGATTCCTCCTAAACCATTTCAGAAAGTGATTTGATTTTTACTTTAAAATTATTCTTAAGTAAATATCTATAAAGTATTTTTGGAAATTTTCGAATTTCATCCTTGAAAGCTCTTTAAAAAATTAAAGGTTTTTTTTAATCATTCCCAATTATCTCCCAAACGAATGGAAATATTGAAATGGTTTTTGCTTCAAAATAAATCTTACATAAATATAAACATATGTAATTTCAGGATTTTTCGATAATCGTCCTTGAAAGATATGTGTTTTCAAATAACAATCTGTACCGCTTATACCCGTTGAGATCTCGAGATGATTTTTTATAAGAGTGGAGCTTACGTAAATATATACAATACAAATTCAGGATTTCATGAAATTCGATAACTAAGGATGTAAAATGCAGTAAAAATATACAGTGTCCCGAAAATAGAGAATGATCACGGAGAAATAATTCAACAGTTGTTTCTTTTTGCCAACCTATTCATAAATAAAACCTCTTTGGACTGTAGCCTGTACATACGAAAGATTTATCACGGCCTGCTTTTAAGAATTCACTCACACTCATTTTTTCTATGCTCACACTTGTATAACGTTTGTGGTGTGGAAGAGGTGGGATTACGGGTTCGTATCCCGTGCAAGACTTTGCGATGGAAATTACTATGACATCATACGAGCATATTGCGCGCGCTCTTTACATTGAGCTAAGATATTTTGTAGTTCACTGTTATTGAGTACGCTAGCTGTTAAATGCCTTCATCACATATTTTCCAGAGTTACTGTTTACATTACATAATTTCACGCGGGCAAAGCTAGTATTATAATAAATGTAATTCAGGGTTTACAGTCTAGCATGTTTCAAAATCGGCTGTACTCTGTAGCCGTACATAAATACGCTATCTCAGTTATAGAAACCTACAGTAATTAAAGATAAAGCAAAAAAGTTTTGAAAATAATGATCCAACGACGGGAGAATGTAAGTGTCGGCACGGCTGCGTGCAACAGGTTGCATAAGACAAAGCGATAAAAATTGTTGTGTTGCGTACGCCTCGTGGCACGCAACTCGCTATACATGGAAGTACTGGCAGTTGCATACTTCCATTGTTGCTGTGACTCATGATTGCCAGTACCCATGTTTTGTAAATTTATCGTTTGATCCACCAGTCGTTGATACAACTGTGTACACAGATTGAGGCATTTTTAACGTCAGGTATACCTACGCCTGTCTAATACATTCTGGTTCCGAATGAAACGGAGTAGACAATAACATTATTACACAAGAATTTCAAGCTGGACAAGTTGCCAACACATGTGTTAGTGAATGTGCGCAGTGTTTTAGAAATACAAATTAAATGCTCTCATTTTACAGTTTGTAACTAACACTTCTCAAAGTAAAATAACTTGATTTGCAATTAAACTGACGGTTAGATGAACTTAGTACAATTCATGAAGTACACATAAAGCGCATTATGTTAGTATAGTGACAGAATTTTGTTAAAATTATAATGAGCTGAGATTAACTGTAGAATATAAATTAACTAGTAAGAAATTTTCTATATTTTAAATATTTATTTTAGATTATAATAGTGGTCAGAAATAATGAACTGAAGAAGGTTCGCTGAGTGTCACACCCAATTTCAGTTCTCATTAAAATTGTCAGTCGAAGGACACGGTTTTGTTAGGTTAGGAAACTTAAAAAAAAAAAAAAATGGAGCAGGACTAATGTATACAATCTATCTCTATGTGTGACCAAATTGAAGGGTGCCATATGCAACCCATAATATGGAATGCCCTATGCCAAAGTTTTTTTTATTTTTGTTAGAGAAAATCGTTCCCCCACCTGTAAAACATCAGCGTTCAATTTGGTAATGTATCAAAAGAACATCGTAACAGTCTAGTTCTTATATAACTCTTTGAAATAAATCTATGTTTCGCTACCTTGTGCACAATCGCCGAGGACAAATGAATTCCCGCGAGTGCTTCCGAGGAGCGGGAGATATACTCTGTAATAGTTTCATTTGACAAATAGGGCCTACACGTCTCACTAACACACTAGAAGCACGACATATTTTAAATACCCGATTTAATTTAACAAGGACAATAAACTTATTTATTGGAAAACTTTTGAATAAATAACATTTTATGAAATGATTCTGACCATAAAAAAAATAAACAATATGGAGGCACTCAGATCCGAACCCGCATCTTACCCCTAGGCCGCCTTGAATTCCATGCTGCTTAGCCTTCTTTTTATTTGTGTACACTCAAAACAAGTGAGTAGAAAATTTATATCATGCACCAGTTAAGAATGTTCAACACCTGTTTTTGTTGTATATTCGAGGATTAATTCCGAAAAAAAATAGCTGCAGCACCTTTCTATCTTACCGAAAATAACTCATTTTTTTGGGGGCACCCATTTATCTTGAAAATTTTAGCGCATGGCAACTATGCACACACTATCAGCTGTTATTGAACGATGGTACGTAGCTTTGTGCAGAGACATTTTCTGTGACTTGGCCAATCATAATTACATTACTCCAATACTTGACGGCTGTTATTTGAGGGTAGGCACCAGAACGCGTACATAGCTGTTCAAGTAATCAGTCAACGGAGTTTTCAAATTGGTGGCCTTACCTGTAGTCTGATTCCTGTAAGGGGTTGTTTACGGGAGACAGGAACTGTTGCTATGACTTCGAAATAATCTATATGTGTGTATATAAGTACGTGTGGGTGTTTGTATATCAAAGGGCTTAAAGTTCCTGTAACTTTCACAATTCGCTATAGGGGTAAATATTAAGAGTTGTTACTCATCGTATACTGAGAAAGTTATTGAATTTATAAGTACAGTTTACTGATAAAAAATGGTTCTACAGTGGTTAGAAGTAGATCTACGCAACAAAAACAATGTTCGTTAGGTTGGGTTAATTTAGAACCTAACCTTACATAACATTAGACCAAACCTAACATTTTTTTTTGTGTAGGAATACTTATAATCACCGTAGAACTTTTCTATCCTATACCTATAATATCAATATTTTGGCCGGTATGCGATTAGTTGCTACTCTTCACATTTACCGCAATAGGCTAATTGGACACCTTTTGGATACGTTGGGCCAATAATAGAGAAGCAGATAAATGCAGGTTCAATCAAACAGCATCACTATGTTAGGGGGGGATTTACAACGATCCGTCGCGTCCGTCTGTCATCCGTCCGTCCGCCAATTTTTTGGTCCGTTCCGTCCGTCAGAAATGCTAGCTATTTACAATAACGCGTCATCCATTCGTTGTTATTCATTTAATTTCCAATTATACCAATGTACAAACAGAAAACTTCTGTGGGATATAAAAATTCCCTTAAATTGGTTTTACAGATTTTTAATAATTCTATAGCTGCTAATAATTGCAACCATTGTTCTTTTCAACATAGAAATTTTACGAGCAAAATTATTTTCTAATTTAATTACCTATGGTGTAATGTGAGTACACATCTATTAAAAAACTGTTTCGGTTGGTGTTTTAATTTTTTACGAATGCCATAATTATATCTGTCGTATTTTAAAAATGAACTTAAAGCACCATTTAACAAAAATTAAAAAATATCACAGCCGTGACTAGATTCAGTTTCTTGGACGTACTCCATTGCAAAATTGAACGACTGTCAAAGAAAAACTAAACAAATAAAAAAAAACATAAAATGAGCAGAGTATGCTTAGTCAGCAAGATACATACACAACATGAAATTCCAAGATGGAATCTGGTCAAATAAAAACAAACAGATAGTAAATGAAATTAATAACAAAATAAAATAAACCAAATATCATGCGACACAACGATGAGACGAAACAACAAACACAGTAGATATCAGACACGAACAGAAAAATAACAAAAGAACACACCAAGTAGACGAGACAAAACGCAACAGATATCAGACATATACAGACAAGACGAACGACACAATGAAGAGACGAAACAAAACACAGTAGTTTTCCAGACAGACAGTGTTACGACGTTTCGGGAACTGGAATCTGTTCCCGTCATCAGGTAGACACACAGGGTTCAGGAACACGAATGCCACAAAGATCATATCACAGCCGTCTTATTTAAACAAAACCGTTAAAACAATCGTCGCCGTCTTAGAAGGCTGTAATTTCACCCGTTCGTCCGAAAAAAGTTACAGCTTGGCAAGCTTTCGACGGATGGATAGAATTATTTCATACTCCTGATTGGCTGGAAGTCACGTGATTGACGGACGGGTGACGGACGGTCGGGCACGACGGATAATTGTAAATCTCCCTTTAACGAGCAGACAATGAGTAGCTGTTATCTGCTTCAGTGATAAGATATTCTTGGAGGCTAGCATACAGGTCAGATAGACCACGATTTTTTCCTGTCGCTACGCATGTGTATGAAATGTTTTCACTGCTACACGTTTTAAAGGTACTCTTTCTTCTCATGTCAAAAATAGTCGTTATGCGAAATATGAGACAAGCACATTTTTCATGACTTATTTTACATATGCAGAATGTCCTGAAACGACTGCATATAATAATCACTCCGCGCGAACCCTATGTCTAGAGTCAGTGATTTTTGGTGAAAAGAATTCTGCAGCAACTTGTTTCAATGCCTTACGTGCATACCTGCAACTGTGGTTCGTGGTTATTGGCAGAATATAATAGGCCAGAGGCGTGGCTCACTTGACTGTACCAATCAGAACAATGTTACCGCGACACCACACGTCAGTGATTTGCGGGTATAAAGACCCCGAGACGCCGAAAGTTAAAAACTTCCAATCACTGACCATGAAGCAGCGAAACACATGTGCACATAAGACATTGAAACAAATTGTTGCGGAATTCTTTTCACCAAAAATCACTGGCTATGCTTACGCTAAATTGGAGACGAAATTGATAGTAGCAAAATGTTGTACGGCAACATTTTACATGCAAAGTATAGGAGATAATAAGATATTTTGGTACTATAAGAAGATGACAAGCAAGTTACCAATAAAATCATCAATACTGTAAGTTTAGAAATAGTTAGGTTTGTTGCCTTGGAAATCAAAATTATTAATTTTGGTGAAGAGTGTCAAATAAATCATAAATAAAAATAACTAAAATCTCTCACACTAATGGTACACACATATTTCAACATTATTTAACTATGCACAAGTTCTGAAGTTCTAGTAGATAATTAAAAATTAGGTAGCTCAATCAATTAGTGGTTTGTCCGGCTAGCAAACTCAGTCGCAGAGATGTGAGAAAACTTTCTCCCAAATCTCTGGGTATGGCAGTAATATAAGTTCAGTAGCAAATTTGCAACATTACTAGAGTTATTTTCAACAATTTCCTGGTTACTGATTTTGACAGACATTATAAGGCAAATTAAATAGATACTGTTCAATCGGAAAGATAACGGCACTTTTACAGAAACAGGCTGATAAAAAGTCAGCTTAAATGGCTTGGCTTACAGTTTGCTCACACGATGTCATCAAGCTCACTAAAAACGTTACATCTCATATTAACTCAAATATTGCCTCTTCTCAATATGGCTCAATATAAACTGTAATTATCTGGCCTATGCACTCTCCCTGTAGTTCCCTAACAAATTACGATGGTGGCAGATATAATCCCCAGGCCGTCGTAGTATCTGCCATGGTACCTAACAGTTCGAAGGTTCATGGAGCAAGAGAGAAAAAAAAAGCTAAGACACTAGCTTTAAACAATGCCTCTCAGGCTCAGCGATATAAACATGCTTAAGCAAGGAGGAAGAAATCCTCTCCTATGATAAAATATGAACTAGTGTTCAATCAAAACCATAATCACTTAAATTAAAATATACATAGAGTAATGTGAGAGATTTCCTAAGATATATAATCAAATTTTAAATAAAATTAAATAATTATTGCAATCAGGTGGGGGTTAAAATTAATAAATATTAAAATACATTGCTTAATTAAGATAAATTAAAGTTCATATTCACAAATATTACCTTGAAGTGTCACGGCGAAGTATGTTGGGATCGCTCGGGTTTTGAACCTGCCCCCGTAATTTGCAGGTCAGAACAGTAGTGGAAATATAAGTAACATGTCTGTGGAGCGCAAAAGGGGACTAACTACAGAGCTGTATTGCCACATTGTGCATGTAATATGTTGTCGTTCAACATTTTGCCACTAACATTTTCGTCTCAAATTTAGTCAAGGATTCACTTGGTGTTCTTATTGTGCGGTTGATTGTTTCTGAACACTCTGTATATAATGCTACATAGCAAAATTGTGCGAGGAAAAGGATTACACACACAGTACATAATTTTGTTAATTTATGTGTATGTGTACATACAGGGAGTCCAGAATCAAACGTATAACAAGCACGCCATACGAATCCTGGGCTAAATTGAAGACGGAAATGTTAGTAGCAAAATGCTGTACCATCTAGAGCCACGAGTATTTCACGTATTCATCTGGCAACAGTGTAGACTTATTAATCCTATACACGCACTGACTACAGTCGATATATACATTGCCTAGGGGCCGTAAATTTCGCTGATTCAATGACCTGCATGTTAGAATGCACTGTTCTATACATACTCAAGCACGGGCTTGTCAACTAGCTGCTGCTCACCGGAACAGCGGACAATGAGCGAATAGACAAAAAAGCTTGAATATGCATAGTACAAAGAATTCTAGCCTTCGGGTCATGGAATCAGCAAAATTTTCCGGCCCCTATACATTGGTGTCTAACTGTACGAGTGGCTAGTACGTAGTATCCCCACGACACGGACTAAATAGTAATACAGACGTGAAATGATGTGGCGGCCCGTTGGATACGGGCGAACTCCGCCGCTTATTGGCTGCTTGAGCCCCGTGTATGTTTAGCTACTGTATGTCACGGCAGGTTTCCTGTTGGCCTGGCTGCCGATTATCAGACTAGCTGCCTCACGCTGATTGGCGGTAGGTGTTTCCACCATGTTGCTGGCCAGGGAAGCCATTTTGCTGCATACCGGCTACTTCACTTCTGTATCCCTAAATATTCTGTGACGCGACGGTGGACCAGTGTGTTGGTCTTTATACGATTTGTGCTAGTCGCATGTTCAGCCATTACAGAACCGGTATTCGTTTATAGCTGTGATGCGTCACGCGGAAGTCACCGCTAGAATGTACGGGTCCTTCAGCAATCTTACTATATTACTTTTCTCAAGTTACTTCACGTACAGGCAGGGAAGATTTCAGAACCAGCTAGCGGACGTGGAAGCGAGGAGATAAAACAAAATCCAGTTCGGCAACTGTTCTTTATGGCCCCGGAAAATGTTAACAGTTACACTTGCAGATGAAACTTGGCGCATACATTAACCTAACGGAGCCCAGGGTTATACATAAAACGACAATGTTTTGTGTGATACGTTTATGGCCGTAAAATCGTCGTGTGTTTTTAAAGTAGAAATAATTTCATGGGCATTACGCACGTGTCAGATAGCTACAGTTCGACTGGCGAGGTGAATGTCCCCGGAAACAAAGTTGTTGGTGGAGGATGGGATGGGGAGGGGGGGGGCAGAAATGATGGAAGTATTTTAACATATTTAACACGACATCAGACTAACAGCCCACTTATAAAATCTCATGTACCAGTCAGTTCAACTGCTTTGATTAGATTTACACGTAAGCTATGATTCTATGAAGAAAAAATATGGCCTCTGTAAAATTATATGGCTGAAATTAACCGCTCAGTCATAAGACAAAAAACTTTCCTGCCACACAAACTATGTTGTGGCATGTAAGGCTCATTAATTTTTTACGCGAAACTTTTAAATTTGTTCTTAATATGTTTATAAACTAAAATATCACTTTGACTGCAGTGGTAACTTTGACATAATGAAAATATTTCTTTTGGTGCAATTTGGTGAAGAAATGGCAATCTCTTTCTGGCGGGATCATACTTAAGGACTTAAATATTTAACTAGCATTACTAATTTCTTCGTCAAATGGACCCAAAACAAATATATTCAGTCGGTCAACGCTACTTCTGTAGTCAAAGTATACCCGCTTGACGTTACTACAAATTATGATTGTTTGTTTAACCATGTTTTTGAGGCCCCTTAAAAACTGATAACAATGTCGTTTTCAGATTGCTGTATCAGAAAAAATACCAACCATGAAGGCGGTAATACGCCTGTCTCCCGTTATACTATCGCCCTTATAGCTTCAGTCTTTACTTATTCCAGCGGGGGAAATGAACACGGCGCTTGTTACGAAAAAAAGTTATTTTACGTGTGTGCTTCGCTGTGTACAAATTTAAAATGTTAAGCTAAACTTGATTACGTTTTCCCCATACAAATATTTTTTTTATCGCAGAGTTTTTGTACACTCACGTATAAAAGTAAAAAGTGAATCGTTTTGTGACGTAAAAAATGAAATAAACTAAACTAGTAAGAAAGAATAAATGCGAGTAACAGTTACTAATTATATATTGATTCATTTTAAAACGTTTTTGTTTACTCACTCTCCTGTCTGTTTGTCTTATCGACAACAATGAAACTGTTCGATATCAATGAGCTAGACAGCTGTCAAATAATTTTTTAGTGACTAAGGTGAATTATTCACGTATAAAATGTATAGTACATGTACCTAACGTTTTTCGTTTTATATTTTACAAGTATTTTCATTGGTTATTTTTTTTACAATTCTAAGTCAGTTTTAATAAAGTGATAGGGACTATGTTAAAAACATATCTAAATATTGTTCATATATGCTATCCAATCGTTATTTTATAAAAATCACGGGACAGCTACAAATAAAAAAAATTAACATGCTAAGATATCCTTAACTTCTGAAATTTTTTCCAATGGTAAAAACTCGTCCTCGTCAGATTTTAACGGTGTCTAATAGTAATTATGTTTGAATTAACTAATTTTTGTATATCGGTAGGATTTCGCTATACGTGCATCGCAACAACATCAAATTTGTGATTTTAATATATAAGTGTTAAACGACTGGTTGCCCAAATTATTTCTATCCAACAAAAAGTCAGTGGTAAGTTATGTCTACCAGTAGAAGAGTATTTGATGCAAACACAGAACGAATATCTTCCTCGTATCCGTAGCCTTTAATTATATTCTTTAGTATAGTCAGCAAGAAATAAAGATGGGAAACATGCCCATAACATTTTCAATACTGTGTACAGTAATGCGTACATGTTAGATAGAAAGTTTACACGTTACTAGGGGCACAGAATATTAAGGACTAAAGAAGTGAAATATTTAGCTGGTAGGACGACGAACTCAGTCACACACGCCAGTAAAATGGCTTCCCTGGCCAGCAATATGGCGGATAAGCCTACGACCAATCACCGTAAGGCAGCTGACCTGCTAGCCGGCAGCCAGGCCAATTGGAAACCTGCCGTAACATAGAAACCAAACTGGGGACTCCTGTTTATCGCGAAAAGAATTTTGCCTCACTTTGTTTCAGTGCCTTACGTGCACATCTGCAGTTCTGCATTATGACTATTGGCAGCGTGTCTATGTGAACAGCCGCAAATCATTTGACTGAACCAATTACAATAACGTTCCTGCAACACCACACGTCTGTGATTTGCCGGTAGAATCCTAAGGCTCGTGAGAGTTAAATATCCAATCACTGACCACTAAGCAGAACTGCAGATGTGCACGTAAGGCACCGAAACAAAGTGAGGCAAAATTATTTTCGCGGAAAACAGGGGTCCATAAACCAAACAGACACGGGGCTGGTATCAACAACCTCGAGCAGCCAATAAGCGGCGAACTTCGCCCGTATCAAATGAGCCACCACGTCATTTCACGTCTGTATTACTAGGGTCTCCAATTTTTGGTGAAAAGATTTCTGCAACAGTTTGTTTCAGTGCCTCGTGTGCACAGATGCAGCTGTGCTTCATTGTTATTTGCAGCGTGTCTTTGTGGAAAGAGTTTCTCATTTGACTGCACCAATCAGAAATAAGGTTACTGCGATACCACACGTCAGTGATTTGCAGTAAAGCGTTAAGGCCTCGCTCATTAGTTTTGTAGTGGTTTCGAAAATATTTCTTTCAACGCAAATTAATACATATATAAAAATTCATTATTACAGGTTTAACACTCATATATAGAGCCACGATTTTGTCGCGAAAATATTTTTGCATCATTTTGTTTCAATGTCTCGCGTGCACGTCGGCAGCTCTGCGTCACGGCTATTGGCAGCGCGTCGTTGCTCAGACACGGCCCCTCATTTGACTGCACCAATAATAATACGGATATTGTGACGTAATACGTCTGTGATTTGTCAGTAGAACCTCAAGACAAGTCACAGTTAAAACGTCCAATCACTGGCCATGAAACAGAGTTGCGGATGTCAAAATAAGGCTTTGAAACCAAATAGTGCAAAAATCTTTTCGCCATAAAATCGTAGCTCTACTTATATATCATTGTTTGTATCTGAATTTTTCTGTTGCGATGCACCGAACGGATTTTTAGGTTTTCGCCCCTGAAATATTTCATATTTCGTTGTCAAAATAAGCCAAAATGAAGCAAAATAATTTTTTTGCTAGCAAACAGTACACTATTTTTAAAATCTCTCTGGCAAAATTGTGTATTGTGTGACTACCAACAGTCACACATTTTTTTCAAAGCGTTTGTTTGAAAAATATTCGAGTGATTTGCAATTGTTTGAAGTAAATGAAAGATCATGGCCTTAAGTCACAAAACAGTTAAAAACAGCCAATCAATGACCACGAAGCAGGGCTGCAGGTGTGCACATGAGGCATTGAAACCAACTGCTGTAGAAATCTTTTCCCCGAAAATTGGGGTCTCTATGTATTAGCCTACTATTTAGTAGGGACCTGAACAATTCGCGTTTTGTTTTAGGCACAAGCTATAATTCCATCAACTGTAAGTTCACGTTACTTTCATAATTGGTCCTTGACTTATTTAACACCTCGTGTAAGTCGCTGCACCAAGAATATAAATTTAACTCAATGCGGGCCCATATCACTGTGTCAGCGAGCAGCTAATGAAAAGCTGTTGTTTGCTTGAGTGCACATATATTCTTGGAGGCTAGAGATGTTGACCTATTTCACTGAGCCAATAAGAATCCCGCTATTGTAATATCTGAAGCATATTATTGGTCTGCATACAGCTACGTTGTATCATACGTATATCACCCAACCATACACGTCACATGAAACTACAGTGTTTTCAAAGGTTTGTTGGCACAAAACTTTTTCACAATATACCATCATCTCTAATAATCTGTAATATCGTTTACTGCAAGTCTGTATGTGATAGTGTTCACGTGTGTGGCCTATTTACAGACGATTGGCCACTCTACCGTGGACATTGCAATTATCGGACAGAATCTCTTCCGGAGACCACTACATTGTCGGCCAATATGAGGCCTAGAATGAACTTACGGATACAAATGTTTGTATTCTAGTATGATACCGGAAAATAACGCGAATTTTGCATTTCCATACATATGACACAAACTGCAAAAATCAAGGCTCAATGTACAGTGTTGCCAAGTTTCCCGTTTGTGAGGAATTCATCAGTAAGCCTAGCTTTTACTGTATATTTTGAACGGGTCACAACTCGAACACCGAGAGTTACTTCCACCGCTCGTTGATTTTGATGACGAAACAAGCTCTGGGCCAGCTTAGGTACAGAACAGATCAAAATATTTGTTATTTGCAACATTTGAAGCTGAGCAGTAATATCACACGTCTGTGGTTGGCAGGTAGAACCGAAACACCCTGAGAATTTAAAACAACCAATATCATTGACCACGAGGCAGTACTGCAGGTGGCAAATAAGTAGGGGCCCCTCTTTTTCGCGGAAAGAGTTTTGCCTCACTTTGTTTCAGTGCCTTACGTGCACATCTGCAGTTCTGCTTCGTGGTCAGTGATAGGATATTTTAACTCTCACGAGACTTGGTATTCTACCGGAAAGTCATAGGCGTGTGTTGTTGCAGGAACATTATTGTAAGTGGCTCAGTCAAATGATATACGTTACCTTACAAAGACACGCTGCCAATAACCATGAAGCAGAATTGCAGATATGTACGGAAGGCACTGAAACAAACTGGAGCAAAATTCTTTTCGCGAAAAATAAGGGGTCCGTAAATATAAGGCACTAAAAAATCAAACGGTACGAAATTCTTTTTGCTACCACATCGTATCTCTATCCATAGCTTGTATTTCCTTTTCCACCAGAGTTTCGAACTTTGGCTAAGCCTCTCCCAACTGTCGCACGTGGAAAGTGTGGTGTACGTTGACGTTAGACGACAGGTTTTCTCGGGTACTCCAATTTTCTTGCCACACATTCAATCCCTCACTGCTCTACCCTCGCCTCAAATAGTTCACACGAGTGTTCACATACTGGTTCCCGTTTCTCCTTTTTTTTTTTCGAGTACTATTTTTTTTATTCCTAGAAGGGAAAAGATCTCGTAATACTGTTACATAGATTATTACAATTTTTTTTAAATATTAAGAATTAGGTCAGTTGGTTTTTACTATTTGCATGGCAGCGTAACAATCAAATTTTGACTTTGACTCACTGTTATGAGAAAAATATGAGAGCTAAAATTGTTTCGTAAGAGTAAAATTACTCACAAATATCGTCTACAAAACTACAAATTTTTCATAAAAATATAAAATTATGATTTTATCGCACTTGAACACCCTTAATCTTGCACACTTGACAGACCCGCACTGCCTCTCTCGCCTACTTCCATGGTGACACTCAGGGCGGTATATCGTCGTGTCGCAGATGATCTTGTTTCCTTAGTAGCGCGTGCCGGAGACACATACCGTTACCGCGAGGTGCTGGGTCATCCGTGGGCCGCGGCAGAAAGACCATCCCACCCCTTTTCCCCTTCCCCCTTCTCCACATCTCAGGAGGATCAGCATCCCTCCTGGAAGAACACCAGCCTGAGTCGTCGACAGTCCGAGTGACACTAACATCTCTATGCACTACATAGTGACTGCATGGATTCCGAGTGTTATGATTACCAAGAACCTCGCCTGGGGCTAGCGACGACGGCAGTGCAATCAGGTCAGGGGTTGCACAAGACAAGGGCCTCAGCGATTCTCCCCACCGGCACTGAAGTGTGTCAATATATCGCAATGTATTGGGGGAAACGGGGTCTGTCTGTCGTCGGGTTGTCGTCCACCAGCACACATCCGATCAATAGCAGTGCAGTTCTCCGCCGGGACTCGGGATCGAGCCCCGGAGGGTGCGTGCTCGTCCGTCGATGCCGTCTCCTCATCAATCCAGCTTTCGGTAAGGTCGTCAGATCTAGTTATGTGTCAGCAACTCTCAACTTAATATAATAACTTAATAATCAGTAATATTGCGCCCCCTCCTAAATAAATAGAACACATTGTAACCTATTTTGTATTCAGAGTACCTGCCATTGTAGTATAGTAAATGCCCGTTTAACCACAACTGTCTTTAATAATTTAGCCCTAAATAACATCTAAATAAACCCACAGTGTAGCTACTATCTGAGCGAAACCCCCCAAACTAATAATAACTTATGAACCCCCAATATAATAATAACTTACAATTAAATCATTTTGTAACAATGGTGGAGGCACCGGGTACTACTAGTCTACGAGTCTAGCTAGTCACCTGACGAGAACTTCTACCTCACTAGTGCATGACAACAACCGGGCGAGGTGGCGCAACGATATCACGTTGGACTTGCGTTCCGGTTCGACCCCCGGCCACGGCTATCGCTCCAGGCGAATGTTCGGATGGTTCCCTAAGGCTCGGTTTCAGTCGCCATATTGAATTTGGTTATTTTTCGGTTTCTTTGGAATTCTACGAAGAAAAATGTTAAATATGCAACTATACCGCAAATTATATTTACGTTTTGCTACAGTATAGACCTTGCGATTTAGCTGTTAACATATAAATACGCTGCAATGTGTGTGGCAAGTTTTTTTATATCCGTAATTTGCCCGACAAATTGCGACCTAACTGTACATTACTAGCTCTATTGCCGTGCTTGTATTGTAGTTCAAGGTAAATAGAATTAGCGGTATAGTCGTCGATTTAACATTTTTCTTCTCAGAATTAAAAATAAAATAAAATATAATTCAATATGGCGACTGAAACCGAGCCTTAACAAAGGCCATGGCCGACTCCTCTCTCAGCTCCTGTCTTTGTATTATGTAGCTGTCGACGAGACGTAATAATGTAGTCACGAATAACGTCTATGAAACTACACAATGCTGTACAAATACAGAAATTATGCAGTTCTGCCACTTGAACGTCCTTAAGGCGACCGCCTAGGTGACAGTATGTTGCGTGTTCGAGGCCTAGAAGTGCGGGCATAGTAAAGACGGCACAGAACGCTCTTATCGCCTTACCCTAGACTCTAAATGCAAGCCACTGAGCTGCCGTGCAGTCTTCTCGCTGACAACACGCCTCTACGTGACATTTAGTGGTGTCCCTATCATTTTATGATGGAATATTAAAGGCATTGGACACGTAAAATTTAATTTTTTTATATTTGTGCCAAACACTGTTCAGCTTTTACACATCAGGAAACATGCTATTTCCCCAATTAAAAAAAATAGGTCCCATAGTTTTTGCATAATCTCTCACCAATGTCACAAAATGGCCGTTGCGGTGTAGCCAATATAAAAAAAGTAATTATTTAATGAATTCAAAACTACATGAACTGAAAGTCAGTGTATCAATGCATTTTATGACATGTTTGACAAAAGTTAGTTTTGAAACTTTCAGTAGTAGCCAAAAGTCATAATTATGCAAACATTTACTCATTTTCATCAATTGAAAAAAATAATACAACAATTTATTGATTTGTGTTTACAAAGATGTACTGAAGTACCATAGTTCATATAATTTACTATCAATAGTAATTATCTTGTTTCTGTCAGTTAATTATTTTTTATTATTTTGGTTACACCGCCATTGTAATTTTGTGACTTTGATAGGTGATTATGCTAAACCTATGGGACCTATTTTTTTATTTGGGGAAATTATATGTTACCTGATGTATAAAAGTTTGACAGTGTTTGGCACAAATACCTATAAAAATAATTATTTTTACGGGTCCAACGTACTTAAAGATAAAGGTACATTGTACACGCCGATGCCCTTTAAGAATTCTGCGCCAAAATTTTCTCGTCTAAAAACGACCGCAAAAAAACAAACTATTTTCGTTATTTTCGGTTGCGTGGAAGTAAACTTAAGCGATACGTGGATAACCTGAAACGGGTATATTTGTGTGTAACGTTCTTTGGATATTATTCCTAAGCATATATAGCTTAAGCATTCTGAGCTGTTTTCGAAGTTCTGCACGTCGTTAGGCGGCTTGAGCAGACGACCACCTTAATGTTAAATGCCTTGTTGTATAGTCGGGCATAGCACAGCTTCCCTTCGAACGCGACCACCCTTCGCTACTGATGTTAACTCTACAGTATGTATCGGTACAACAGTTACAAACTTTCAGGACGCCTTTCTTCCATCAAACAATTTATCGTGTTCCATTATATCCATAAAAGACACACAACAATTTTTGAACCGATATCTCAATTTTTCATCAAATTACGAATTTTTGTCTTGGTATGCGCTGATACCACTATGCTATAAATAATTGCTGTTTCATGTTTAACTGTGTTTATAGTAAATATTATTAATTTGTGTAATGTAAGTAGCTACTAGTTATTTCAGTTAAGAGAAAATCACGTGTGAGAGACGTAAAATAAAACAAAAAAATAATCTCTCCTAAACAATACATTTGAACATTATCTCATTGTGCAATTTTCTCACTGAGGTCTTTATTCCAGCCAACTCCTCAATTTTAATATGCCCTTTTGGTAAAGCATTGAAAACGAAGACGAAACGCAAGAGAAAACCCACCGGAAAATGGCAAACATATGTCATGAGTGAAATCAAACCCATTTAATGTATAATGGACAAGTACTCTAACCACTACGCTAGCGTGGCTTCCGAGGTCTAAGAACAACTCATACATTATTTATAATCATAACAGTTAAATTTTTTTTGCAGATTTATAAATACGCAAAATTTGTTAGATCGATCAACATGTTTTTCCTCTCGCTAAATTTATACCAACGCAAATTAGAGTAGATACTTGCAGATTAAACGATATCCGTATTCAGATGTTGTTATTCTATTACGTCGTGGTTTTTCCTTTGTTCCTGAACCGCAGTTTACTATGTAAAAGTATTCAACACGATGCCCGTATGCTAAGCCACCCATGAATTATTTAAAAAGCTTGCTTAAAAAATCTTCTGCGTCAGTCTATTTAATGTCGCTTGTTGGTATGTTCTAGAAGGACGATGCACAGTATCACTGATTGTTGGTGAAACGAATCTTGCACCGAATTGTTTCAGTGTCTTACGTGGACATGAATCCCTGCTTCGTTGGTAGGGATGATGGTATATCGCGAATATGGTGTGGGCCACTTTACTCTTGAAAAGTGCCGCTTCTAAACATGGTCTCTAGTGATGGTTTATCGCGGAAAAATCTGACTGCCTGCTAGGCTTCAATATAACGTTTCCATAGCCAATATTCTTCTTTGGATATTGGCGTGTCTCCATTTGACTGAGTGCCGCTACTAAAGTGGATTCTTAATAACGGACTATTTCGACTGAGTTATTGTTGAATGACTAACATTTGGTAGGTTATTATTAAAAAAAAAAAAATGTATTCCAAAACAATCACACACACACACACCCACTCCCTAAATCCTAATGGTAAAAAACATTGCATGAATTTATAGCTGGCCGTTCTGCGCTGCAAATAATGTAATTTCCTTAAATTACAAAGGTTTTCCTGTATTCCGTGAGGCCGCGGTTGGCTCAAATGGCTACAAGTAAAACATAAATTTAAATTATAAAAAAATCCCCGACTGTATATTGCTCACATTCCATCAACAACTATAAAAGAGATGATGATCTTCAAACGTCTGAATATATTTTCTTGAATTATATCTAAGTACACACTTGGTCAAGTCACGTTTAAAATAAATAAATCAAAATAAGTTTATCCGTTGAGCAGCTACGATGCCACATACAGCCACCCAGATACGCACGTCAAACTCATATAACACCCCTCCGACGTGGCATGACCCCGGATTTTTGCATGATGGACGATGCCAATGGTCGGCGGTTCCTCATGGGCATCTCCCGTTTCCGTGCAGACCCCCTCGTTCCAGCGCTTCTCCATGGTACGGCCTCATTTCATGTTATTCTACGGGCTAGCAGAAGCACGCGGGCGTCAAGTAGAAAGTATGCACTCCGGGGTGCGATATCTTAGCCCTCCGGTACACGCCTCATACGATATTTATCCATTTTTACTATATTCCGTGATAACTTTGTTAATGTGTAGAGCTGGTGATTTTTAGTGAAACGAATTGAGGAGCAAACATACGAAACCAAAAATCCGCATAAGAGTTGAACACCTATTGTACATCAATTTGGCGAGTTACACGCGAGTATAAACTCAGATTCATTAAATTAAAATACGTTATCATTGGATAGGTCACGATTCTTCTTAGTAACTATTATAATATTCCAATTTTTTCATCTTCATCTGCAACTCGATAAAATGGGCATGTGTGATTTTGAATGTTTGCTCCTCAATATTATTATGCAACATTTTGTTTCAGAGCCTCGCGTGCACATCTGCAGCTCTGCTTCATGGCCAGTGATTGGCTGTTTTAACTGTCAGCGTCTTATGGTTCCGCCCGCAAATCACAGACGTGTGGTGTCGCTGTAACCTTGTTCCTGTTGGCACAGTCAAATGAAATAAGTCTCTTCACAAATACACTCTGACAATAACTACGAAGTAGAGGCACAGATGTGAGCGTCATACCTTGACACAAAATGTTGCATAACTCTTTTCACAAAAAATCACCAGTTATATTAATGCGGAATGAACGTTTACCGACTATATCGACCCACTTTTATTTCCCTAAACCTATATGCAAATGTATACCCGGAGCAGGCCACACCCACCCTCCCCTTTGTTGGCCCGCCACTGACCGTACGAAGGAAAAGAAAAATTCGCTAGTTCAATGACCTACATGTTAGAATCTACTATCCTGTGACTGCCTACTCATCCTCCGTCTTTTCATTCATTATCTGCTGTACCTGACAGTAGCAGCCAATGGACAAACGGTTGGGCTTGAGTATACAGGACAGTTGAGTCTAACAATCAGGTCACTGAACTGGAAAAATTTTCCTTCACCCAGTCCCTACTCATAATTAGAGATGATGGTTTCAATTATGTGCACACCTGCAGCTCTGCATCGTGGTCTGTGATTGGATATTTTAACTCTCGCGAGTCTTGGGATTCTACCGGCAAATCACAGACGTGTGTTGTTGCAGGAACGTTATTGTAATTGGCTCCGTCAAATTATATACAGCTTTTCACATAGACACGCTGCCAATAACCATAAAGCAGAATGGCATATGTGCACGTAAGTCACTGAAACAAACTGGGGTAAAATTCTTTTCGTGAAAAACAGTGGTTCTGTGGTGTACCGCGGGAAAACTTGACTGTTTGCTGGATTTCAACACAGTTTAGCTTACCAGAAGGTTATTGACTTTAGCTTGTTCTTGGAACTGTTGCCCTGCTTGACTGAGCCAATAAGGATACCTCTACTGTAATATTTGATGCCTGTTATTGGTCTGCAGACAAATACGCTGTGTCAGAAGTATATCACCGAATTATTTATGTTGCAAGAAACTATACAGCGTTGTCAAGGGTATGTTGGCACAAAACATATTCGCGATAGACTATCATTAGAGATGATGGTATATCGCGAAAATGTTTTGTGCCAAGATAGCCTTGAAAACACTGACACAACGTAGCAGTCTGCAGACCAATACCAGGCATAAAATATTACAATATTGGGATTCTTATTGGCTCAGTCTAATAGGGCAACAGCTCCACGTACAAGCTAAAGCCAGTAATCTTCTGGTAAGCTGGACGTGTGTTGAAATCCATCAAACAGTCAACTTTTCCCGCGATAAACCATCATCTCTAACTATCATCTGTACTCAAATTGTTAATATAGTTTAATTCTATTTTTTTAATTTGTTTGTTTTTCTGTATTGACCTAATGGCTTTGTTAGAGGGCAGTCAACGAGCAGCAACTGTCTGCTTGAGATCACATATATTTACCGACTTGAAAATGCCGTTGGTTCAACAACTGGCCGGTTGGACTCTACAGTCCTGTATACGATATGTTCTTACTAATTGGCCAGTCGTACATGTGACAAGTTAGTGCGGGAGTCAGTGAGTGCGTACATGTGACAAGTTAGTGTGGGAGTCAGTGAGTGGTTTTCACGCAGGCCTGCTATTGGTTCACTGTGATCCAATCACGGGAGGAAATAACGAGTCCAGGAGTTTGGGAACAAATGCGTTCCCAATAAATGACTGCGAAATTTCCGGGTCGCTACATGCAGGTATGCTTCGAAGGTAGCTTCAGGTTAGTGAACGCGCGGAATTCTCGCAGTCAGTGTGGATCATAGACAAAAGTCACGCACTGCAGGAATTTGAGGTAATGACTATCCTGCAAGTAAACAAGGACCCAGCATCTTGCCTGGTTGTAAAGTAGAAAAGTGGGCGAACAGCCAGCGATCAGGCCGCAAAGACAGAGCACATGCAGAACTGTGAAGTTTAGCCTACAGGTAGCGCGACTGATTTTTGGTGAAAAGAATTCTGCAACAATTTGTTTTAATGCCTTATGTGCACATATGCAGCTCCGCTTCGTGGTCAGCGATTGGTTGTTTTAAATTCTCAGCGTCTAGGGTTTTACCCGCAAATCATAGTCGTGTGGTGTCGCAGTAACCTTGTTCCTGTTGGCACAGTCAAATGAGCCACGCTTGTGCAATTATACATTCTGCCAGTAATCAAGAAGCAGACCTGTAGATGTGCACGTAAGACATTGAAACAAACTGTTGCAGAATTCTTTACACCACAAATCGTGGGCTCTAATCTGCAGCTATACTTCCTGGTAATTGACATTTAGTCGTTGTGAATAACTAGAGAGCGGAAAAATTCGCGGGTTCAGTGACCTATAGGCTAGCTTACAAGAATATTTGTGAACTGAAGCAGACAACAGATGCTCATTAGCTGATTGCTGTTAAAGTGATGTAGGCGTGTATTGTTTACAATTTAATTATTGGCTCAGAAACTTCTAGGACGTGTCAAATAAGTCAAAGACCGATTGCAAAAGTGATACAAACTTACAGTTGTTGAAATTCTACCTCGTGAACAAATGAAAACGCGAATTTTTCATGTCTCTGTGTATAACAAATACGTTATAAACACATACAAAAAGATTTGCTTCATCTGGTGGTATGACTGGAACTGATCGGCTGTCGTACGCCCTCCGTCTGATAGGTCCTGCTCATGTATGGTTGTTTATATTTTTGGCCAGGTTTACTTACATCTAGGAACAGTTAAAGGAACCATTTAGCGTCAGTGTTCAACCTATCTTGGTACCGAGATGATGCAATAATTTTTTGTTGTGTGTATAAGAAGTAGACTGTTTCAATGCTTTTTGTTTCATGACCAGATTTAATGCTGACATATTGTCGGCGAAGATGATAGGGAATTGTGTACTTTAGCCGAAAAGATAACATTGGTACAGGACATCGCATGTTATAAGCTGGAATATGGCGCCGTTCGATTTGGTCACACACACTCTAAATCTGAATTAGTGAATATTTACTGATTCACGCCGATGGATGGAGCAGTTTCAACAAATTGAATCAGTGAGAAACCACTGTGAAATCTATGACAGTTCGCTGAGGCCGATAAGGAGTGCCAACATCCCACAAGTTAATTAGTGAATGTCCACATATTTTCCAGTAATTTTTTACTGTTTCAATAAATCAAAACTTTTCTTTGAAAACAACCGAAAAAACTGTTAATATTCACTTATTCATTTGTGAGATGTTGGCACTATTAAAGGAAATCAGTGAATATTAACTAATTAAACAGTGATTATTTTCACAGATTCAAATGGTTGAAACTACTCCATTCATCAGAATGAATCAGTGAATATTCACTAATTCAGATTTAGAGTGCAGACACGGGCAGTCAGCATCCCTTGGTGCAGAGGTATCGTTAATTTTACTGTTTCAATATGATTAAGTTTACTTATATACCACACATCTGTTGATTTTCAGGTAGAACCTCAATACGGCGAGACATACAAACATCCCATCAATGGTCATGAAGCAGAGCTGCAGATGTGCACGTAATCAATTGAAACAATTTGGTGCACAATGCTGTTCACCAAAAAAATGTGGCTCTGTTGACAGGTAACTAAACTAGGGAAATATTGGCTGTCTCTGCTCATAATAAAGATATCGCCAAGACACTACGCTTCTGAACGCATGCATATTCTGTGCTCATGTTTCCTGTCCGCGATTAGGTTGCCAAACAAATTTCCTTGAGAGATTCGGCCGTGAATATTGTTGCTGTGGATAATCTCAAAGCAACTGTACAGACTGTCCTACGAACGACCCACGAACGAATGCACTTACGTGGCAGTTATGTTGGCAGAAGTGTTATTTCATTAGTCAACATTTTTTTTCCAGTATTTACTTGATGTCATGATCATTTCGTCTTCACTCTCACTTAACAATTTACCGAAACATGTGTTTTCTAATAAATAATAATGTTGATCTGGTTTCTGAAATGTCACTTGTGAGCTGTCGTTCGTTGGATAGTATAGAGGTTATGGTATAGCACGAAAAAATTTGTGGAAATGCACCCTTGAAAACACTGTAGTTTCTTGTGACATTTATGGTTGGATGATATACGTCTGACATAACGTATCTGTCTACAGATCAATAACAGGCATCAAATATTACAAGAGCCGGATTCTTATTGATTTAGTTAAGTAGGGTAACAGCTCCACGTACCTACATGCGAAAGCCAGAAATCTCATGGTAGGCAGAAGATACGTTGAAAGCCAGCAAACAGTCAAGTTTACCAGCGATAAATCATTATCTCTATGGCAGGGCGTCATTTAGGGTGAGCAGTGGGGGGGGGG
>PNEQ01057800.1:0-41319 GCA_003012365.1 Medauroidea extradentata | reverse complement strand
GTAACATCAGTGTATATCGGACTGTCTCATAAAAACCATATAGAAACACTACCACTGATTAGGAACTTTCAAATTTCGCGATTTCTTCTGGGCACAAGCTAGGATTATGACAATTGAGGATTCTAACAACTGTCGGTTAGTGTCACTTTCGCAACTGGCACTTGAAATTTTTCTAAGCCTACACGTGCTGGAGCGCTGAGCCAATAATATCGACGCGACTAAATGCATGCTCTTTATCACGTCCTACCAAACAGCCAATGAGCAGTTGTCTTGTTTAGTACACGACGCTCTTGCAGGCTAGTCTAAGGTCAGTGAACTCACGAAATTATGTAGCCATTGACGTATTATAGGGAAAATTTTACCATCTGTGCTTTCTTAAATCTCAAATAGTAGTAGGGCATCAGTTGGCGCAGTGGTTAGATCACTCGCCTGCCACCATACAGCGATCCGGGTTTGATATCCGACGCGGTCGGTCCCTGGATTTGCGCATGTGGGAATCGTGCTGGACGATCTTGCTGGCCGGGGGGTTTTCTCGGGGATCTCCTGCTTTCCCCTACCTTCTCATTCCGGCACCTCTGTAGTGCCACACTCCATGTCGTTCACCCAGGCAAGCAGATGCCTGAGGGCACCCAGTCTACATCTGGAGTACGATGCCCTGGCCTTCAAGTATCCCCCCCCCCCATCAGCATCACACGATACCTTCTTTACATCAGTGTGGCAAATTTACAAACTATTTATCCAATATATGTATGTATATTCATACACATTCACATGTATGTATACAGTTGATAGATCATTTTGCACTAACGCAGCAGTAGACGTGTCGTATAAATGTAACATTAGTGTCCATGAATCTCAAATAGACATTCTTCATCAACGTGACTGGTCACTCCATCAGTGTCACTTGTGTGCCTGACCTCGGTCAATCGTCAGTCTGGGCCGAGTAGAGGGAGGGGAATAGCAGGAGGGGAAAGTGTGTTAGGGTGAGGAACGGGGTTGAGACATGACGAAGGTAACTTGAGAACGACCGCGGTCTCTGAGCTACATCTGGAGCGGCTTAAGGGTGTTCAAGTGCGATAAATTCATAATTTTATATTTGTATGAAATCATGTTCGTTTTGCAGACGATACTTGTGAGTACAGTTTACTCTTACGAAACAATTTAGCTCTAATAGTTTTCTCATAACGGTGCATCAAAGTCAAAATTTGCATGTTATGCTGCCACGCAAATAGTAAAAACCACTTGCCTTACCAAAACGAAATAATTCACAGCGAAAAAAAAAAAAAACATACCATGGGCTATGTAACAAAGCATTAAAAAACTTCCAGTGAACTATTTTGTGTAATTTTAGAAAATTGCGAAATTTTCAACTTTTCTCTTGTAGACTACTTTAGCAGTTTTTCAAAAAATTCAAAATATTACATGTGGGCTTGTAAATGTTTTGTTGTATAGCTAATGGAATGTTAGTTAACCGTGAATTTCTTTACTTAAGTAAGTAAATAGGTTTTCACTATTTGCATGGCGGCAGAACATGCCAATTTTAACTTTGACACAACGTTATGGGAAAACTATGAGAGCTAAAATTGTTTCGTAAGAGAAAACTGTACTTCCAAGTGTCGTCTGTAAAACTAGCCCTATTTCTTAAAAATATACAATTATGATTTTATTGCACTTGAACACCCTTGAGCGAAACTGTTAGACAATTGTATTGTATTTCCAGTTTTTGAGCAATATAATTTATTAAAAAATTACTATCAAAATTTTCTCTTCGACAAAGCATAGGGTATGTTCTTGGTAAACTGCTTGACACAAAGAGTAATGGAATCTTTCATTAATTTGTCATGCAGAGTCATTGCAATATAGTTACAGGTTGAATTTCAAGAATTCTCTTGCAATGATTCTGCATGACAAATTAATGAAAGATTCCATTATTATTTATGTCAAGCAGTTTACCAATAATATATTCTATGCTTTGTCAGGAGAAAATTTTGATAATATAATTTGAAAAAATGTTATGGCTTAAAAATTGAAAATATAGAAAATTGTCTAACACTCCCTCTAAGAGTTAGTGGATCTGAGGCGTGAGACGTACTGTAGCGTGGTACGGAAAGTATTTTTTCTCGTATAAATGTTTCCAATGCGTTTATATAAGAAAAGAAGACACACTTCAAACTGTGTCCATGTTATTTTAAAAATGCCGTCCACTAATCAAAAACATTATTTCCAAGCTTCTCAAAAGTGCTAAAAATTACTTTTTCACATTGCTGTAGCTGAGAATACGTCAACCGTAATCGTAGAACAAAATCATAGAAACCTGCATTGGACTTTATTACATACTTTCCACAAATAAAATAACAGGGTCATCGCTTGAAGTCCCATTGAAAACCTGTTTCTACGAAAACTATGTGCGCTAGTTTAGTCCTTCGCGCCTAGACGAGGTGAGGTATTCGACGGACGTGTTATATTCGACTTATCGCCTTCCCCATTTTCGTGCCTCAAACGTAAAATAAAACTAACTATAACTCTTTAATGTGTGGCTGCCTGTCACGCGCTTCAAATGTGTTGTAATGTGAAGGGAAATACGATTTTATTACAAAAATATTCAACATGTGGCCAATGTACCAATGTAAGGAAAGAAAACACTCTTCGGACAAGGTCGGAACCTCATTGTTGAGCCACCACGCTCATTAAAAACACTGATTCTAAGTCCTCCAACATGGCTAAAAAACGGTCTTTTCAGACTGCCGTACTTCAAAATGTACCAACCAGATGTAAGTGAAACTCAGATTGCGACCTGCACTGAACTTAGTTGTAGACTTCCCACTAATACAATTATGTGGTCATCGCTTAATGTCCCATAGTAAAAACCGTTCGGCAGGAAGCTTGCAAGCTAGTTCAACGCTTGGCTCCTCGTGGCAATGCGGCATTTGAAGCACGCTTCAAGGTCATCCTTGTAGCTCCGTCACGTCCGAGCCTCTGGCGCGCAAAACTATTCAGGTAGGCGGCGCCCTTAAGGTCATGCTAAGTAAGTTTTTTGGACATTGTTGCAACAAATTCAGAACTTTTTTTTAACGGAATGCTTTGAAAAAATTCAGGACTAAGATCAGTCATACGATGCACAATTCTATGCAGGCGTTTTGCAAATTAATGCACAGCCCATATACAAAATATTATTTTGCTTGATTTTGTCTTATTTTCATACCATAATTGGTGATACTTGGGTGAAAAAATCTGAAAAACCATGAGTTTTATTACTATCAAAAAAGTAGGTACAAATTATGATACCTTTGTGACAAATAAATGCAAGAATTCATCGAAATGAAAATCTCACTTTAAGGGTGAGGCTTGACCTATGTGATTTTAGGACTTCGTGTAAGTGAAAAAATGGGAAATTATTTAAAATTTTTTCCGAAATTTTTGGATTTCGGAATTTTTTTTACAAATATTTCTAACATTTTTGGAATTTTTCATAAATTTTCTGGATTCTTTCATATTCTTTAGAAATTTTTTAAAGATTTTTTATTTTTTTGGAAAAGTTTCGGAAAATTAGCATTTCCCAGGTTTATTTGAAAATTTTCAGGATTATTTTTTAATTTTCTGGATTTTGTCATATATTGAATTATTGGTATTTTTTCCGAAATTTTGGAAAACTTTGAGTGCGATGTCATCCAAGATGGCGGCTGTGGGGCCCCAGCTGCATTGTGTCAGGATTCCCTATTCTGTTCTACTCATGGTGTCTTAACAATTCCGTCCTTGTCCAGTGAAGAGTTTTTTTGTACGTTGGCACAATAGACACATGCGAAATAGTTTCGTGAAAAACCTATTTCCCTGCACATTACAATACATTTGAAGCGCGTGGTAAACTGCGCCCTTAAAGCCCGTAAACAATGCAGGATCTTACAACTTATTCGATGACGGAAAACTATGCTCGGGTTAATTTTTAAACGGTCCAAGCAGAAAATTTGCACCAGCCAGGCCGACTCCGTTACTTAATATAATCGAATGTTTAGTACAACCTCTCATAGAGAGTTTAGTTGCCTCTCCGCTCGCAGTTTCATCGAGGCGTGTTCCTCGCGACTAGCGGAACTCGAGTCTTAAGCTCATAAACTCGCGATTTATGCAGCTTCCCGCTACGTAGCACATCGCTGGATAACCTCACCTCCTTTCCAACTCCCCCATCATTGCTCCAGGCCACCACAGTGTCACGAAGTTGCAGTTGTCTTCACGCTATAGAAGAGTGCACTGAGTTCTCGGCGGAAGGCTAACGTCAGTTTATTGATTTTTATTTGTTATTATCAAATTAAATCTTGTAAGACTGAGATTTACACTATCCGGCAATTTGGTCGTCTTGAGCATAGCTACCTGGGGATCTTTAGTAACATATGAACTATTTAAGATGACAGATGACACAATGAGAGTGGACGTATAGCCTTTCGTAGTAGTATAAGTAATATTTCAAAAACAAGGAACATTAGATCAGACAAAGTCACTGGGTGAAAATTAGGAGGAAGCACAGATTACATAAAAAATATCTATTGATTGTTATTCAAAAAATTACTCTTAAATGGCGTGACTAGTTTGATTTGAATTAGAAATGTGTAAATTAACCACAAGTTGAGAGGCGTAAGACTATTGAAACAGACCAAACAAAACAGCTACCTGGTATACATTTATTTGCACCTGACGGAAAGTAATAAAGCCTACTAAATTGAAGGAAAATACTTTTCTTCTTTAGGCAATAACTTGTCTGGACACAGGTAGGAATGGTTAACACATTGGACATTGATAGGGACCCCTGTTTTTCGCGAAAATAATTTTGTCTCATTTTGTTTCGTTGCCTTACGTGCACAGCTGCAGTTCTGCTTCGTGGTCAGTGATTGGATATTATAACTCTCACGAGCCTTGGAATTGTAATAACAACTCACAGACGTGCGTTGTTTCAGGAACGTTATTGTAATTGGCTCAGTCAAATGAAATACGGCTTTTCACATAGACACGCTGCCAGTAATCATGAAGCATAATTGCGGATTTGTACGTAAGACAAACAAACTGGAGCAAAATTCTTTTTGCGAAAAACAGGGATCCCTAAGCGGTGAACATGGGATTAAATTCATAGTCAAATGTATTATGCATACCACCAGGTATGTAATAAGTGCATTAAGCACTAAAAGTAGGGCTTTGTTTCATATCAAGTACGTTTACCAGCAAGCAAGTTGAGCACCTTGCTGTTAGAGCGGATGAAGCAAGTTGTGAGCGAGCAAATGTCGACCTCAAAGCCTGCGCACTCCCAAATCTCGATCACATTCGTTGTCTTCTGATTACTCGAAATTCAGGATCGTGACAGCATTAAAGCCACTGATTTTTGGGGAAAAATTTTTTTTTAACAACTTGTTTCAGTGTCTTACACGTACATCTGCAGCCCTGGTTCATTGTTAATGCATTGGTACAGACTAGATAATAATACAGACGTGAAATGACGTGGCGGCTTATTTGATGTGGGCGAACTTCTCCGCGTATTGGTTGCCCGATGCTGTAGATACCAGCCCCGTGTATGTTTAGCTCCTGCATGTTATTGCAGGTTTCCTATTGGCCTGGCTACCGGCTAGCAGGGCAGCCACCTTACGCTGATTGGCCGTAGGCTTATCCGCCATGATGCTGGCCAGGGAAGCCGTCTTGCTGGCCAGGGAAGCCGTCTTGCTGACGTGTGTGACTGAGTTCGATGTTCTATCGGCTATTTCACTTCTGCATTACTAAATGTTCTGTGGCACTGGCAACATGTATTTGTACAGATGAGTCGGTCATTCGTCTGCGCCAATGAGAATAACGTTATTACGACTTCACCCGTTTGTAGTTCGTAGGTATAATCCCAAACTTAGTGAGTTGAAAGCATTCAATCACTAACTGTGAAGCAGAGCTTCAGATGTGAACATAAGGCATTGAAACGAGTTGGTATAAAATTCCTTTCACCGAAATTCAGTGGCTCTAGGCAGGTTCAGGGGCGTATTTAAATGAGGGTGTACAAGGAGGTACGTGCCCCCATCCTTTTCAACACAACCACAACCCAAATTCTAAATGGTAAATGTTAAAACATTCAACAGTGCTAAACATATTTTCTGAATCGAATGTGCATTGAAATTGCTGAAAGTCCCAGGTACAGGCTCAAGAGGTTACTTGGGTCAGAAAGGGGGGAGGGGGTCAGTTTTTATAAGAACACAGGCAGAAATATTAGTATTTGAGAACTAAAGCAAGAATGAAGAGGCAAGACGAAGAGACAATCGATTATTTGCCGTGTGTGAGTTACTTTTGGGAGTACGGGTGCATCGCGGGCGGCTGGAGGGAGAGCTGGCCGCTTCGGGCCGTAAAACCGGCTTAGGAATTACTTTCAAAGAACATTAACACACGTGTTTACCTACTTAAGGCCCTCCATGTGTATCTTAAGTTTAGTTTTACGCTGCCGAAATGTTGAAAATTGATGTTTTACTGTATTTTCTGGTATTATCGTATTGGTGCAAAATGGAAATGTAGGCAGGTATGTATGTGTGTATGTGTGTAGTATATGTATGTGTGTATGTATATATATATGCATTATGTAATATGTGTATGTGGTATGTATGTATGTGTGTATGTGTGTATATATGTATGTGTGTATGTGTGTATATATGTATGTGTGTATGTGTGTATGTGTGTATATATGTATGTGTGTATGTGTGTAGTATGTATATATGTATGTGTGTAGTATGTATATATGTATGAGTATATGTGTATGCATGTATATAATATGTGTATGTATGTATTTATGTATGTATGCATGTTTGTATGCATGGATGTATGCATGTATGTTTATCTATGCATGTATGTATGTGTGTATATATATTTATTTATGTCGTAAAATATATATGTATATACATTATATGTATACAAACATGTATGTCTATATATATGCATATGCAGCAGAACATATTGAGGCCTATCTTCAAACCTTAACAATATGGCGCCAGCACTGAATGTTCCGTAGAGATGATATGTCTGAGTGGAGACTGCGTGCCAGTTCAGTGCTTGCGCCTAGAGACTAGCGTGAGGTGTAATACTCATGTCTGGAACGCCCTTCCGTCCCGTCATTCTAGGTCTCATACACGCAAAATACGTCCCTCTAGAGTAGACGACCACCTTAAGGCCGCTCCAGTGTTCATTAAAATCTTCGCATTAGCAATATCACTTTTAATAGTATTATGTGTCAAACATGTGACTCAATAACACTCCAGTCACACGACAGAGCGATACGGGTAGGTTCATAATGAGCCGAGCTAAGATTTTTATTCAATCGCGCACGGGCGTTGAAAGATCAGGATCACGCTACTATCATCTCTTATCGCGCAACTCAACACCTCGTCGTGGCAGCTCGTCGTTTTGTTGAATAAGGCGTGCGTTTTTTACCGCCGATTTACACCATAGTTAATTGGCAGTTCGCATAGCTGTAAACTTCGTATCGTTGTAATCAGCAGGAGTGCCGCTATTTAAAAAAAAAAAAAAAATATTTGACTTACACAAAATGGTTTTGGTTTTAATGTACCCTACCAAAGATGTCGCTCATTTTCGATATTTGATCCTATTTTAAGAATTTCTTTTAAAAATCCAAAATATAGTTGTATAACTAATTATATAGTTTTATAACTTTCAGCATTTAACCCGCGATAAGACACAGACTAAGATAAAATATCGCATACGACGCACGTGACGTCATAAGTTCTACGAGTATTTATGTTTGTTCTAACGAAATTAAAATTTTAATAAATGAAACTGGAACAAGAATTATAATGAAAAATACATAAATAAAAATGGTGATACTATCTTCCCTTCAATAAATCCTTTCTAGAATTGAAAGTCTCAGCTAGACTATTGGAACCGTGAAATAGTATTGTGTAGGCCTACACTGACCGTCTAGCGAGGTAACTTGTTAGAACTAGTAAATAACGTGCAAGTTGTTTAGAAGTGTAAGTTTTCAAACAATCAATAATAAAATTAATATATTATTTTATACACGTCTGGTCAATCACCGATAAGGTATTGGTTACATTGGACAATGAAGTGAAGAGATTTTGGTAAGCGCTAAACAACGAGGTCTTCAGAGCTGGTGAGGGGTGACATGATGTGAGTATGGAGCAGCGCCGGAATGAAAAGGCGGGAGAAACAGGAAGTTCCCTAGAAAATCCGTCGAACAGCGGCAACGTCCGCTCGATTCCCACTGCGAAAATCCGGGGACCGACCCCGCCTGGAATCGAACACAGATCGCCTTGGTGGGAGGCGAGTGCTCTAGCCACTGCGCCAACAGGATACTGACAAATGTCTACGAACAGTGGCAGCCATAAATTTACTTCTCATGGAATACGTTTACGACACTAGACTCCGATGGCCGAAGGGGCGTTGGATCCGTAAAAATTAGTTTTTTTATGTAACTTATACAAATCTGACAACATGTCAATTCCTCAAATAAAAAAAAAATCGGCACCATACCTTTTACATAATCTCTCAAAAAAGTCACAAAATGGCCGTTGCATTGTATCCAAAAATAAATAAATAAATAAATAAATAAATAAATAATAATAATAATAATAATGAAATCAAAATTACAGGAACGGAAAGTCAGTATATCAATGCATTTTATGACGTGTTTCACAAAAGTTAGTTTTGAAAATGTCTGTAACTTCTGTAACATCTACAAAATTATAAACCAAAATAACGCAAAAAAAATACTCATTTCCATAAAAAAATATCTTCGTGTAACTTCACAGGTGTCTTTAACAGTTCATGGCATTCAGTATCAAATGAATTATCTTGTTTCGGCAAGTTAACTACTTTTTTTTTATGATTTTGGCTACAACTTAACGACCATTTTGTGACTTTGATAAGTGATTATACAAAACCTATGGGTTCTAATTTTTTTTTCTATTTGAGGAACTGACATGTTATATGTTGTATAAAAGCTTAACAGTGTTTGGCACAAATATAAAATAACGAATTTTTACGTTGACCAACATCCTTAACTTCTTGTGAAAGCAATGGCGGCGGGGAAGTCCCCGCGGCGGCGGCGTACCTTGCGTGGCGACCACCAGCAGCAGCACCATCGCCGTCAGCGGCAGAAATGTTGGGAGCCCAGCAGCGGCCATTCCTCGGACCGGGTAACGTCGCGACTGTGGGTCCTCCGGGTCCCGCTAGTCTGCCGTCGACCCACGGCGAGGAAGCACTCCCCCTCACCCCCCTTAACCCAAGGCAACACCTACCTCCTCCTCATTGCCAAAGCACCTTCGTATCACCTCCGCGCCGGGTCGATTCATTACGCATGAGCTACCGACAAACACTGCCACCTTACCCCTCTACATCGCCACGCGTACCAGAATTGTAGCATAGCACTGGAGTGTCGAACCGTACAGTACAGTTGACGGGGCCTTCTTCCCTTACGGTCCGTGCGGTTGTAGTCCAATAGCACGCAAATTATACCAGCAACAGTACATCACATCCCGTGTCGAAAGACAAAGGATTCGACTAGCTACGCCAGGACTTACTTTTCTTCCTTAAGGTAACTAACCGCCGAAGCCCTTACAATTTTAGCTATTTTTACTTACCCCCTTTTCTCTCTCTCTCTCCCTCTCTCTCTATACACACACATACATACATATATATATATATATATATATATATATATATATATATACACACACACACACATACTGAGATACGACCCAGGACTAAAATCAACTTGAAGTCAACAGTTTTACCTTACCTGTCTCGGAAGATCTCGTATGACCAGAACTATTATTTACGGATATACGGGCATAAGCCCACCAAAAATTCAGATTTTACCCGGCCACAGTCATACTAGGTACAGAATTACTTCACTTAAACATGTTCAGTTTTGTGGAGAGGTTGCGCACGAGTTACGAACGAGTTCAGATCGCAGTCTCTTCTCGTTCAAAGTAAACTGCTTTCATATGTAGTTTCAAACGACATATCTTCGATGCTTCTCTCCTGTTGGCTGCTTGGAGTAACGATCTGTGTAGCAAATATAGCTGCGTTTTGGTCCGAAATTTCGCATTCGTTAAATTATATTAACTTTTAGGTGTAAAATATTTATCCACTTTACACACACAGCAGCAATGCAATTAGGTGCAATAAAAAGCCATTAGGGTTGAGTGTAGATGAGATAATCTATACATTTCATGTTCCCTGTTTGTTGATGTTAGAATAGAAAGTTCATAGAGTCTATTCTGTTTAGTCACGTAACCGCGTAAACATGTTTAGCTTAAACACGATCGAACATGGCTGCCGAATGTATTTAAGATTGCGTTGTAGATACATAAACGCTGAAAACATCAATTGAATTATACGCTTTTTTCGAAGCCAATATCTATAAAATATTCAATGACAATCCTAGATAATGGCATTTGCCAACTTTATGAGTAAATATTTATCCAAAATTACTAATTCGTTACGCGTGATCTCTTGCGCGTCAGAGATTGTGCCTCAGAAGTTCGTAACACTGTAAACAGTTTTGTTTAAAACGTTGGCTAAAACTATTGTTTACAATTGCTATGGTTTAATTTTCGCAAATTGGCTTCAAGAAACCTACAGTTATAGATTAATGCTTTTAGCGTTGAATTATGTACCACACCCTCTTAACTAAACAAGTTTAAGACCTCTAGTCTGACTGTGGCCCTAATACTTTCTTGCTAGCAACGCCTCTTGCGTCATCGGAAGGGTACGGGCGATATTCTTGACATCCGCAGCGCAGCGAATACATCTTATCCAGGGACAGAATCATGAGCCGTGTTCGAGTTCAGTGCAACGTGTCCTTGACCACTTACCCTTGAGACCTAAGCCCTTGTCCCCTTCATGAAGTAGGGTGCACTTTGTGGATTCTGATCTAGGGCTCGAGAAGGGTAAATGGCACGTTCCCTTGGCTGAAGGGGACATCCTAGGGTGCATATGAGCCCTTACTGTGAATTCGAATAGTGGCACGTGTGACGTCACTTCCACGATGCACTTTTCAAGGTCTTGAAGCGTTGTAAGGGCCCTTAGAATTGAACGCAGCCATGGTGAAGTGTGAGTTGGAAGATGAGAGGGGACGTCACACACTGAGGACTTAAACCCCTCCCCTAAAAAACGTTCACATCGATATAAAATTGTACTGTGAACTTTTAAAACTGCTATGAAATACCATACATATGTTAAAATACTGAATGAATTATGTTATATAGTAATAATAATAATAATAATAATAATAATAATAATAATAATAATAACAGCAACATCGTATGGGGAGTGCACCTTAGGACAAAAGTTGTACCCACCGAGTTGGTGGCATTTTGATCTGGGGCTCATATGCTGCCGCCGTGCCTGAATTGTGGCATGGAATGAAACCCCACAATGGAGCAGCCGCGGAATGATGGGGCGGGAGAAACGAGAGCTCCCCGAGCACATCCGCCGACCAGATACATCGTACGGCACGATTCCTACATTCGAAAATCCAGAAGTGGCCCGCCGAGGATCGCACCCGGATCACCATCGTGGGATATTTCAGTGGAAGTAATTATGATAAGTGTACAGCTTTCATAGTACTTAAACGTTATCGTTTGTAGTCGCAAATAAATGTATATTTATTATTGTAATACTTGCAGCACTCCAGTATTCTTTGTAAACTTAGTTTCATAGGACTTGATACCTTCTATATCAAAGGGTACAAAGCTATTTGATGTACAGAACTTTTACTGCCAAAGTAACGAACATTCATTCCACATCTTTTCTTGCCTCCTCTGAGGTCCCTCAAGGCGGTATTTGTCCCCACTTATGTTTAATTTGTTCACAAATGAGATTGTCCAACAAATACAATTTGTTAATTGTGTATTGTATGCTGATGACCTAAAAAATATTTGCTAAGATTAGTAACATATTTGATTGTTATTAACTTTAAGCTGACATTGACGTATTTCAAACGTGGCGTGATAATCTTATGAAACTAAATTTTGAAAAACATAAATAAACTAAATGTATCACACTCATTCTTAAAACTGATCCTATTAAATTTAATTGTCTGGTTAATAATTGCAAAATTAAGCGTACTGGCAATGCTCATGACCATGGGCATTTATTAGATAGTAAACTTTATTTTCATTTTCATGTTGATACTTAAATCTCTAATGTTCAACGAAAGGGTTAATCAAATAGATCAATAAGACATCATCGTCACCTGATTTCTTTAAGATTTAAGATGGAATAATGTTCAGTCATACGGAACAACATTACTATCACTGACTCGAAACGTTTAGCGTCAGTCCAATATAAATTATTTAAAACAGTCTACATGAGATTCTGTCTTTCTGTCTGTCTTTTGCTTACACAAATGTTTTTACCAATTTTAAGACTTCCAACTTACGTACTCGTAGAATAGTCAGTGATGCTCTATTTTTACTGTTTCCTTTATTACTTTAATCGTAAAACTATAGTAAATAATACACGTTTAAATATGCCTACCCATATAAGTAGGAATTCTGTCTAAAAATATGCATTAAGCAGTTTAATATATAATTCGCGATTTTGATACTTTTTAAAGGAAAAAATTCTGTTCTTGGACTATATTAGCATTTGATTTTCTGTGTAATTGGTCAATTATGTGTCTGCACCATTTGTGTTGTATTTTTTTTCCTTTACAGTTTTTGTGTTATTTTTTTCTCTATTTGTGCTTGCCGCCTCGTTAGTGAATTATCATTGGCCTTATGTCTGTTGTTATTTGTTTTTTGTATCATTGTCCGTATGGCCGTTCGATGACACTTTAAAGCTGATAAATTAAATGTAATTATTGATAAGATAGTCTTCCTAGGATTAGCAAGCAAGGACTTCGCCCATAAAATCTGCATGTTTGAAAGGTTTATCTGTACCTCCGTGAACAACTGCTTTGGAAATGCGGTTCTATTTTCACGTTTGTTGGCAGTAAAGTTTTCTTAAGGCGCCTCCTACCACGCTCTTCAAATGGGTTGCAAGTTTTAAGAAACTGTTCCACGGTCACCCATTGGGCCACTGTACTAAGAGAAAACACACTTCAGACAAAGAAGGAATATCACTGTTAAGAGGATTGTTAAATAATTGTTTGTATTTTTCAATTTTCGGCCCATAACATATATTCAAGATGCATTATCAAAATGTTCTCTTCGACAAGGCATTAATTGAATCTTTCATTAATTTGTCATACAGAATCATTGCAAGAGAATTACAAGTTAACTTTCGAGAATGGTTACAAGTCCAATATAAGATAACATATAACACTATTTGATCTCCAAAATTCAACCAAAGCCCTCCAACATTGCTGAAAAATGGCCTTTTCAGACTTCCGTACTTCATATGTAGGTACCAACCGAATGTACTTCAAACTCATACTGAAAAATGCACTGAACTTTGCTACAGAATTCTGACCAATTAAATTGTCACAGCTTGAGCTACCGTAGTAAAAATAGTTCGGCGGGAAACTTGCTCGCTAGTTCAGAGTTTGGTTCGTTGTGGCGATGCGAGATTTGATAAGCGCTCCAATGTCGTCCTTATAGGTCCGTCGCTTCCGAGCCTCCAACGGGCAGGTAGGCGGCGCTCTCAAGGTCAGTGAAGAAAGTACACACTAACATTTGTATTTCAATCCCTTTGCTTATTCCTGGAAACGCACTGGGATGGAAGGTCGACACTTGCCAACTCACCACGTGCCTCATTGCCTCCAAACTTTCAGGTAACATTCCACACACACGCACACACAAAGAAAGAAAATATGTCATATGGACATATGTCCGGAAACGCTTAGTTACCATGGTAGAGCTCAATTCCTTACACCTCGTTAAATGTCATCATAAATAACACTTCGTACAGAAAATGTCCCAAATACCCTATATATTAATTCTTTACAATGTACTTTACTTCCTAGGTTCACCGTTAGGTGGGCGACTGTGCGCTCTCAGTCCATCATGTCATGTGAGTTGAAGAGACGCAATGCAGTCACTATTACCTTCCTTCACGTCGCCCACCTGGCGGTGATCCTAGGAAGTAACGTACATTCTAACGAAACATTCCATTGGGTAATTGGAACAGTGTCTGTACGAAATGTTTTTTTTACCATGACATGTAACGAGAGGTAATGGAAGGGGCTCTACCATGCTAACTAAGCGTTTCCGGGCATATGTCCATATCACATATTTTCTTTCTTTGTGTGTGTGGAATGTTTCCTGAATGTTTGACCGTACCTTTTTGTAACAACTTGCATGTCGAGCATAGTGGAACAGTGGTAAAACACTCGCCTCACATTCGGGAGGACCCGAGTTCGATCCCTGGCTCAGGTCATCCTGATTTCGGTTTTCCACGGTTTCCCAAAATCACTCACTCTCCTTCCCCTCCGATGTTCCTCTAGCAAGACCTTGTGACGTTCGAGGGCACGTAAAACGTCAACGTCTAGAAGAAATAATAATAAATTATGTCTTACCCACGATTACGTCTCTTGAGAGGAGACCGTGAAAGACCAATACGGATAGACTACTGCTGCGACTCGTCTACGGGTGTTGACTTTGAACCGGTCAAGGAAGCAAACCTGCTCCTCACTCTGGGTCATCGGGCCGACACGGGGCCAAGCGATCCGCATCTGTCGCTGGGCGTTGACAAATTTTTTGCACGTATGTGTGTCGAGGGCAGATAGGAAGCACTAGGCGTACATACCTGGCTAAAGTCTAGTAAACAAGGCCATCTTTCTTGCACACGAAAGTGAACATCACAGGTGTACAAGAAAGGAAACACTAGCTAGCTTCACGAAAAAGTGAGCACTGCATAAATTTTTCTTTAGGCCAATTTGCAATCATCTTTAATATTTTTGACCTGAAAACTTTCTTGGAACAAAAACAAAATTTTCTTGGAATAAATACCCAGTGTAAATGTTTCACCAAACTCAAGACTTAACATATTTGGACAAAATAAAATACAGTTTTTTGATATTAAAAGTGTTGGAGTGTGCTCAGTTTAAAGTGAACAGACTACTGCTAGAATCCAACCAAATTAACTGTCAGTTGACCCGGTCAACTGTCTCGTACAAAAATTAATATGAATATGTAGAATGCAGATTTTAATGCTACATTTGAGGTAATTTTCCCAATATTTCTTGTGTCCACGCCAAATATAAATAAAAAAAATTTTAAATGTAAATATCGTGGGCAGTAGATAATATCCTGGTTTAATTGACGTGATGCCGGATACAACATTCTCGCGTACGTTACACAGGTTGCATAGCGATAGGCGTTATAAATAAACATTTGAAGAGACTACAACATGAATTTAAACGAGAGTAAATGCCATAAGAGATACATATAAAGGCGACCTTTTTTATTTGTTCCTGCCAACCTTTTCTTTCTTAATCTATCAATAAATATTGATTAAAATGCACTGTTAACCACTTTTCCAACAATTACAATGATGCCTCTACCGATTTTATTAATGTTAAAGGGATGATTTTACAAAATGCAGGGAAACAGTTTTGACAGATTCATTTATATAAATTCTATACGAAAATATGCTCCTTAATATCACGTAGTTTATTATTTACACACAAAAGCATTCCCAGACCTCTTACTGTAAGGGCCAGTACCTCCCTTAATAATAACTTTAGGCTATAGTCCCTATATCTAGGGAAAAGAATAATTCTCGAGTTCAATGGCCGACGTCTTAGAATTCACTTTCCTATACATGCTCAAGCGCGTACATTCGTTCATTGTCTGTTGTTCCAGTGAGTAGCAGCTAGTAGACTAATGGTCGGGGCTTGTCTGTAAATAGGACAATGCATTCTAACACGTATGTCGTTGAACTCGCGAAATATTCCTTTCTCTACAGTTTATATTTTTTCGTCATATTTTACCACCAGGAGTCATCTCCGAAATAAGGTATCGGTCTAATTAAGATTTATCCTGTATAGCGTGCAGTAGTGTTCCGTTGCCCCTATTCACAATGCGGTAAAGTCGCACGAAGTACTTCCAGCATCTTGGTGGAACTATGGAACTCACACGCTTCGCCATTTCTACTATACAGTGTGTCCGTAAAGTCACGGTGCACTATTGACCGGTCGCAGGAAAGCAACGAAAGAAGACAGAAATGTGAAACCTGCACCACATAAAACGAAAACTCATCAAGTTTCTATGACGTGCATGCGCGTGTGCGCACACAGGTGATGACGCAACACTACGAACTGCGCAGCAGCGGATCAGCCCACGCCCACGTCGAGATGTAGACGGACGGTACAGAGGAAAGTTCAGTGTCATCTGTAGCTTGTCCAGTTCGAATCCGTGACCAAAGTGCAACGCGAATGTCGTCGCATGTACAACGAAGACTAACATTATGACCGGTCAAAAGTGCACCGTAACTCATAGTCTAAAAGTAAGCCGATGTAAATCCACCTCACAAATTTGTTCAATATTAATTTGATTTCTAGCTCGATTTATCAGGCAAATAATTACAGTAAATAATAAATATCGTATAAGAAGTATACCCGAGATCCTAGGATATTGCAGTCCGGATGCAGACTTATATTGCTGGGTGTCCGTATGAATCTGCGCACCCCGAAGACATGGAGTGAGTCCCTACGATGAGAAATGCAGGAAAAACGTGAACTCCCGCAGAAAATCCGCCGAGCAGCACCCAAATGGAAAAAAGTTATATCTGAAATCGGCCAGATATGAATTAGTGTAGCCTATATTTCTCTATCCCTGGTGCCAGATCTGGCCAATTTCAGTTCTAGCCAGATCTGGCTCAGATAGACTTTTTTTTTTTTTTTCATATGGGACATCGTATGGCACGATTCCCAAATGTGATGATCCGGGGACAGACCCCACCGGGGCTCGAACCCGGACCTCCTTGGTAGGAGGCGAGTAGTCTGAACACTCGGCCGCTGCGGACGTCATAAGGCTGATTGAGGAAAATCTTGAGGTAAAGGTGGAACTAAGGAGAACTTGAGTACAATCTGAGAATTTTTCGTTTGCAATGCACAGTCAGGAAATTGATATATCTCAGTTGAGGTGAAGTGTTTCCACAACATTCGCGAGAAAAATAATTTGTCTTCATGCATCGGCTTGTGAATGTTGCTCAAATGTAGACTATATTATTTTTAATTTATTATGCACAAAACTTACACGGCTGCGATTCGATAGTTCATATTTAGTGTTTCGCATACTGTAAAGCTAAAAAAATTCTAAAACAAAAATGATAAAAAATACGACCATGATTTTGTTTATAAAATGGTATCGTAATCATTTACTTTGAAACATAAAGTGACAAAAAGTACATAGCTTTAATGTAAAAATGTACAACATAATATATTATGTTGTAGGTACCAGTGCAGTATTTCATTTACACCAACCATGGTTATGTTCCTCTTCCACGGCCGTAGAACAACAGGTCTGGACACTCGCCTGGAAACATGCCTCCTTTTTGTTTGGCTGCAATTCACCAAGTTACCTAGAGTATTGTCATGGCGCAGCCAGGGGGTGCGCAGAACTGAGGTTGAATAAAAAAATTACAACAGAAGAACTAGCCAGTGTAGTGGTTTACAATTTTTAAACACGAGAATTTCAACCTCCTACCAGAAGAATGACGCTGTAAATTTATAATTTCGAGAATAGTTGAATTATTCATCAACGGAACACCATAATTTACATTTTTTACAAAGTACGTTTTTTGCCTATTTGTTCTTAACATAGGAAACATGACCTTTCCACAAGTAATAACACTAACTAGTATACAAGTCCTTGTATGCTAGTCACTAGCACGGTCGTAGAAGAACAGGTCTGGACACTCGCCTATCTACCAATGTATTTTGCTTGACCCCCTTGTTGTTTTGCTGTAGTTCGTCAAGTTACCGAGAATATTGTGTTTTATTGGCGCTTCAGTCGGACTCAAACTCCGTCCACTTTTTTCCATTGTTAAATTTATAAAGTAAATAAAGATTGCTGGAGCCTTTTCTTAAATTTGCGAGCGAAGGAAGTATTTCATAAATTGATAAAAAATACGTTTTGATAAATTGTTTATCTTATTGGAAAGGAAGTGGGCGGAGTTTGAGTCTGACCGCCCTAACTGAAGCGCCAATAAAACACAATATTCTCGGTAACTTGGTGAACTACAGGCAAACAACAAGGGGGTCAAGTTTCCAGGCGAGTGTCCAGACCTGTTCTTCTACGGCCGTGGTCACTAGTATGCTCGGTGGCCGTTCACACGATGCAAGTTCGCTACAAGTCGAGGTGAACAAGAAAGTGTTCACCTTCTTGTACAAGAAAGATGCCTGTGTGTACTGGGCTTAAATTTTTTGCTTGCCATTCGTCATAGTACACAAGTAAATGGAATTAGAAAATTATGTGTTAAGACTCTTAAAAGTGTATTTTTACATACTATTTCATGTAGGAAAACACATTTTAGAATTAATCAAGCTGCGGTTTCCTAAAATTTCTTTAGACAGCACAATGAATGTGTTTTATTTGTTCACTCATATAACTTTCTCTTTATAAAATGTTACCATTCCTTCCAGTAGTATACTCAATACGTTGATTGTAAAACTCTCTAAACAGCACCATTTTGCACCTCAATCATAATATTTTCCCGGAGGAGGTCCCCCGGACCCCTACCTATATTTGGGGTGTATACATTCCTCCCCCTCAAAGTCAGGGCGTGATCAAACCCTTCCTACACCCCCACTGTTGGAACCTTGGCTACGCCTATGAGTGTTGTGCGTCTTTGGCCTGCAGTCAGGGCGGTCGGGCTCAAACTCCACCCACTTCCCTCCCACTTTTTTCCAGTATTTACATTATAAGATAAACAACTTATCGAAACGTATTTTTATCTATTTATGAAATATTTCCTTCGCTCAAAATCCTAAAGCATGGCTCCTACAATCTTTATTTACTTTATAATGTAAACACGGAAATAAGTGGGTTGAGTTTGAGCCCGACTGCCTTGATTGCAGAGCCAAAGACGCACAACACTCTCGGTAACTTGGTGTACTGCAGCCAAACCAGGGGGTCAAGCAAAATACATTGGTAGATAGGCGAGAGTCCGGACCTGTACTTCTACGACCATGTCCTCCTCTAAAATATTACCAATAAATTCAAAATAATAACGTTAGTCTCCTCCATGTGGCATTCTAACCTATACTTACAGCCACCATGACTGATTCGCAGATTGAGAAAATCTTAAGTAAAATCTGACAACACCTTACGAAATTCTCAGTTTTTCCTTAGATTTCACTCACTTTCCGTCTCTGCAATGAAAATTTCTCACATTTCACTCAGAGGCCTTAGATTTTACTTAATATGACAGTACAATCGGCCCATAGTAGACGGCCGTTATAACACAGGTGTTGGGAGATAATATACGTCTCGCAAACGGTTGGTTTTTAGACACACGTTTTCTACTCTTTATTTGTGTGTCTCATACTTTCATTTTGAACATCACTTTCGACACTTAGTATGATGTGTCCAAAAACAAACTCATAATAAACACACCTCGCGAATCCTGGGCTAAATTGGAGACGAAAATGTTGTACGATGGCATTTTATGTGCTCAAAGTGACAACATAGCTCTGTAGTTAGGCCCCTCTTGCACTCCACATTACTTATCTTACTAGTTCTGTTCTGACCTGCATGTTATGGGTGGAGGTTTAAATACCGAGCTGTCCAAACATGATTATATGTTTGCTTGATGTTACATAAAATAATACCAGGACGTGGAGCACAAGAAAATACCTTTTCTGTACAATGTTGCCACATCGTGCACGTAAAATATAAAACACTGTCACATTTTTTTCCCTCCAATTCAGTCTATGATTCGCATAGTGTGCAACCGAATGTATGAATAACTAAATGCCCTGCTCAAAGCAATCGGCAGCTACATGCTGTTCCTATGCCTACCCCACGCTTCAAATGAGTTGCAGTGTGTTCGTAAACAGGTTTTTTTCTTCGAAAATATTCCTCGTGTGCCCATTCTGCCAATGTACGAAAAGAAAACAAACTTAAGACAAGGTCGGAACCTCATTGTTTCTAAGCCCTCCAACATGGCTAAAAACGGCCTTTTCAGACTTCCGTACTTCATAATGTACTAACCGGATGTATATGAAACTCAGGTTGCGACTTGCACTGAACTTAGCTGCAGACTTTCCAGCAATAGAATCATATGGTCACCGCTTAGTGTCCCATAGTAAAAACCGCTCGGCGGGAAGCTTGCACGATAGTGTTCAGCGCTTGGCTCGTTGAGGCGACGCGGCTTTTGATGCGCGCTTCAAGGTCGACCTTACTGCTCCGCGTCGCTTTTGAGCCTCTCACGCGCGAATAGGCGGCGCCCTTAACACCCTGAGAGTCAACAGAATGTAAATGTTAATGCATTCTAAAAACTGATCTCATATCTGCCACATATTGTATTACAAAACACGTTGCTGTGTATGTATGACCTCTGCCTGTCATCTGAAGTAAGTAGGCAGGTACGCAGCGCAAAGGATCAGCACGCAAACTGATTGATTGGCACCGACAGCTCCTTGCATAATCTGCCCTGCTGAATGAGAAATGTGCCTGTCCATGGCAGAGGGCAAAGTAAGGTTGAATTTCAAGCAGTAACATGTGACGCAGATTTCACCTCTTCAGGTTGTTTTATGCATGAGCTGTGTAATGTCCATTCAGGGTTTCTGCATTTTGCACACATATTTTTTGTTTTATTTCTTCCAGGACGTTGAGTGCGTGTTCACCCGACAAGTACATATTAACCAGTGGGTTATTTTGAGTCGACACTGCAGTGTTATGGGGCTTTATCTGGGGTTGCTCTGCAGGTTTGAGGCTCTGAAGCGAAGGACTGATAAGGGTTCCACAGCTCCCATGTGCAAAGTGATGAAATGTGGAAGTAGTGTTCCCATTGTCATGCGGAAGCTTTGGGAACTTGAAATAGTCACCCTATCACTTTATTGCTGGAAAAACAATATGGACGTTCAATTAGCTTTGTATGTAACTTATACAAGCATCAGTAGTAAATTTAAAAGTGCCCCTACTAAAAGAATATACATCCTAGGCAATGACAGAAAGGCAGCACACATTTGTATCTGTTTAAAAATGTTTGTACTGAGCATATGTAAATGCATGTAAATATATTATGTAATGTTGACTAAGCCTATATCCCCAAAGTGTACTGCTTGCAAGGGGATCTAGAGGTGGATTATTAAATAAATAAATAAAAATAAATAAACATGGCAATAATAGCTTCTTCAGACTGCTGTTATTATATCCATTTACTACATTTTAACTTAAAATGTAATAAATGTACACAAATGAAATTACAGATGCTTTGTATCACAGTCATGTCCAACTGAAATAATAGTGCCACTGTTAAGTCACATTATGGTGAATCGTTGAAGGGAAGCCTGCACGCAGATTTGGTAGCTTAGCTTGTGTGTAGCTGTTAAGTGACATTTGATGTACGTTCCAGTGCCGTTATCACTATCTTGCTCCCAGATATTAGACGTCAATAAACACTTCTGAAACATGGAGGTCACGTGTCGCAACATTAATAAAGGTTACAATAATTATCTTCTACAAATTATCTTTCATGCACAGTTTGTCATGGTAGTGTGCATGTATTTTAAAATGCTTTCAGTCAGCCTCAGAATAAACTGGAAAATTTTATCTCGCATCGTTATTGGCTCTGCCGACTGTCGAAGGTTGATACTCTGATTGCAGGGGGAATACTGTCCGACTCAAAATATTTAATATGGTGCCATTTGTTGAAGAAATGGCAAACTTTACCTGAATGTATCAAACTTCAGGATTAACTATATATGTTTATTTCTTCAATAAATGGTCCCAAAACAAATATCTTGAGTCTGTTAACGTTACCCCAGCAGTCAAAATATCCATATTTGATGGTACACAGCTTGCAGCCACATTTATTTTAAAATTGGTAATCAGTGTTAAAGACATTACTTATCAATGAACTAATTTTATATATAATGCCTTCAAACAAAAATTGTCAAATTTCTGAAATCCTGCGACCAAGAAAACTTGTCAATAAATATGCTTAATATTTAATATCTACAATTTAAATTGAACAATTACACTTTACAAAAATATAAGGAAATAAATTATTTTTAAATTAGGTACCTACCTATCAACTGCATTCCTTAAAATTTTCATAAATATTACTACTGTTAAATTACTGAAATTTATCCATTATTATGAAAATTTATTTCAATATTGATTTCTTTTTTAAACTCTGTGACTACACGTTTGGTATAGAGGATCCTTCAATTTCAAACAGTAGCTATATCTTTACACGTGTTGACTACCTTTGGTCATCATTCACACTTAATCTAAGCAAAACACAAGTAATATCTAGTAATCTCAAACCACAGTTAACACCTGTGACTACAGCATATGTATGAAGTGTTTTGTTTGACAGACAGGCTGTCCAGTAGGTCCACTAGGTATTGTATCCTACTCTGTAACTGATAGTCGAATAAAGCAGCAAGGACACTCATCAGTGCTGAACAGCGATTGGTTGTATTATAAGGTTAGCAGTATTAAGACCGGACTATAGGTCGCTAAGAGCAAAGTGAGCTCACTTGCAAACAGTAATAATCCAAACAAATTATTAAGCGAAATTAAGGCAGCAGTCTGCCTGCCGTTTAAACAGCGTTGCATCCTTGCAAAGTCAAACCAATGTAAAACATTTCAAAAAATTACACAACTGAACATATTGCTTACTTGCACATTAGGCAAAATGGTATGGAGAGTTATTTTTTAAATACACAAACATTGGTCTCAAGGCTAGATTCGTTTCTGTCACCTATTGAAAAAGGTAGTGATCAAATACGATACAGCAAGAGTTAGTATGAAACACTATATAGACACTAAAGGCCCAGGCACAATTGTGCAGATGTGCCTGTACAATCTGTCTGTCAATTTTTCAGCAGTAGTGAGCACAATTATTGACGTGACTGACAAAGATAATATGAACACTACAGGATAAAATGCAGTACAGTAGACTATCAATTTTTATTTTTCTAACGTAATTATTTTGGTCTAATGTGTTTTGGTAACTTTAATACGGTTTCATCGAAGGTTTTAGGACAAAGAATGTTAGTACTACTTTTTAAATTGTTTTTTTTAGAGATTGGTAATTCTTTTCCAACTTTATAACAACAGAATTTCCATTGTAAATGTGATCAAACAGAAAATTTAAACTCAAAAATTCACACTAGGAAATAAGTTATCCAAATACCACTGTACAAAATTACTGTTTGTTTACAAACTCCAACACTTTCACACAATTTTCAGTTTATTTTCAGCTTTGCGTATCTCATTTCTGATTGGCACAAAGTACAAGTGATGTCACATGCAATGGTGCAGACCACACTGTCCGACATTCAAAGATTCAATGTCACAGGTCACGTGGGCCAATCAAATACTTTTTCGCCGTCTGCACCATCGGCTCGGACATATCAGACCGACGCATCTGCACAATTGTGCCTGGACCTGATAACTCTGTGCTAGTAACAAACAAGAGATATGTGAAAATTATCCTAGCAACATGGGGTTAAACTAGGAGTAAATTATGTTATCACTTTTTTGTTAACAACAATTTTCTGTGGTTTATATGTTTAGCATACATCTGTTCTGGTTTTAATGATTTATTTTTAGTTTTTGCAAAGAAAAACTGTTATTCATCAAGAACAGAAAGTTTTCCTCTGGATTGTAATGTTGGCAGCAATTATCTTAAATTAGTAAGATTAAGTGTACTGTTATCTGTTGGCTTGAGGTGAACAATCAGTGCTCTTGTAGAATTGAACAAGCTGTCAGGTATTGGTTTATAGTGTACTTTTTAACACATTCACTTAATTTGGGGATAACAACTCCATGTTATGCAGGTCAGACAGCTCGTAACCGCAAACTTTGAGAATGAGTATATACGTTTATTTGCAACAAATCTTCAACTGTAAGGCAGAATATTGAAGTTAGTATTAACTAAAAAAATACTGCAGTTACTCTTGATTCTGTCTCTACATGAACAAACGTGATATCACTCTAGCACAAACGGTATAGACTGGTTACTGCTGGAGGTATGGCAATACGTTGCTACAGTCTTGATCTTATCAACACAGACTTCATGCACACAAACTGAAATAACTTTGATCAATTTTTTTTGTCCTATTATCTGCCGTATTTTATGAACATGGTCGCACCATTATTAGCAGCTATTTTATACACGGCAGACTCCAGTAACACACATGCATCTTGTAGTTTAAAAGAAGCTTTGCAACAAGCTACACAACCGTTGGCTTTGCATCAAATTAGCTGAACATAATTTAAATTATGGTGATAGGGTAGAAGTCGCACAACCATGTTAAATAAGAAAATCTTCATCTTAACGTGTAAAGCAATTTTCACAAAGTCTCCAAACTTACTGAACAACTTCATCCCTTTCTTCTTTTCCATTTGCATTTGTAATTTTTAAATTATCCTTTTGTACCTAGTGCATATAACTTACCATTCGTTTATGTTGAGAGTACCAACCTCATGGAATCTATGCTTGCTGTTAGTTACCTTACTATTACGAGCTAGTAAGTTCCCAAAACAGCAAAATTTTAATTTTGATGCATCATTACAAATAATTTACGCTATAACAATATTTTTTGTCACAGGAAGTAAAGTCTACTTGTTCAACAGTGTTCTGTACAAGTACAATAAAATAATGCATTACTCTGCTGTCACATATATATAACTAGATGTAAGACAAACACACTGATATAGGCCAATAAACAATTTTACCCGATAAAAAAGTAGTATGACAGGAAGACAACAAAGAAAAGAATTGTACAGTTTAATTTTTTTATTTGAACATAAACATAACTATTACAAAACTAAAATAACAGTTTCGTTGGTACTTTAAATACAGAAAATAATTTTTTCACAACCAAATCCTATACAATAAATACAATTTGAGATATAAATATACACAGCAATGCCAGCACCGCCTAGTAGAGAGTCTTTTATATCATAATTCACATACATTTCTAGCCACCATACATACATCACATGTGGAAAATATTCCATCAGAATACATTAGTTAAGGCAGCTGCGCGGCTGGCGCTCGAACCGTGTGCAGCATATTCTGAGTTACACTTCTTTCCTCTGTGACCAATAAACTTGAGTCTACAATGCTTATCTCCAAAAAGAAAACACACTTCAGACCACTTGTGATAATTACATTTAAGACACCACAAACACTGGCAGCATTACTTTAAAGCCAAAAAATTCACTTAAAACCAGTTTTTTCAGGCAGATATTTTTTAAGATACATGTAATTTACCGGATTTGTTCGAAATTGAGGTCTATAACTTCATTGAACTCTGCTAAAGTGACAGGTTAAGTAAAATGATAAGATCATTGCTTAAAATACCACAGTAAAAACATTACTTTGGGAACACTATGTGTGTTTACAACTTTGAGCATAGAGTCAATATCACAATAGATGTACCGGCCAGTCACTCGTAACGCATCATTGATTTTCGCCTCTCTCGTACACACACACCTTTCACCAGGCGGCCAACTTAATAGCGATAGCACAGGACCAACCATACACAGACATGAGGGAATTTCAAAGTATCTTCATTGACTAAGTCAAGTATGTATTATTTGTTGCCTGAAAGACAGCCATAGTGAACAATGACTGACCGACAGACACATCACTTTATCACAGCAACCACCTGCTGATGTACTTAAACATCTCACAGGAATTTTCATCTGCACACATGGCAGCCTGGAATGAAACACCTTGCAGTTATCTTAACTGTGAGAGGAAACTTCCATTATAGAGTGGTAATTATAAAATTCTGAACCATACTGAACTTCTACTGGAGTCACCAGGAACGGACTCAAAGTGAACGACTGAAATGTGTTTAAGGAAATATTTTCTATCCTGGCAAACATGAAACAAACCTGATTGTGTATGTGCAATCTTATAGAAAGACTAAATCACAGCTGTCTGGATATCTTTAAATATTTCTACGGAAGTTCTTTTGAGACTGTTCAAACCAGTGCTTCAGAAGGTGTGATTCAGATTCGTACAATGTATTTGGAAGGTACTTGTATTACTAAGTTACTGTGATAAAATTTGCACATTTGCACCTATAACATTCATCCAGAAAATATAGTTAAACAATAAATAAATAGTTAAAAGGTGATACTGCACCCGATATGTTGTGTTTCAACATGCCGAATAAAGGCAAAATGAATGGGAAAAAAAAGTGTTTGAAGAGTTCTGTAGATCTTTGGACATTTTGAAAATCTGAGTTACAACTCTGTTGCACAATGTATACGAAAGAAAGCCAGTGTTGTGTAAAAACATTTTCACAACTTACAAGAATCCCTACTTGATTGTTATGTACGTAACTAATTTTTTGTGGCCACCAAATATGAGATCAAATTCTCCTGCAAAAATGTATCCTTAGTTGACAGTTATAACAAAGTCATGTTCACAACCATTACAATATGCTTATTTGATACCAACCTCACTGGCTCAACTGAATTTTTTTCATTAAAATACTCCCACATAAAAAATAATGTAGTCACTTAACCTATTTTGTAGAAAACTTTGGCACACAAACTAATGTCACAACTGGCATATATTGAAGCTTTGCTTCTTACCATACATACAGCATTTTATAATGTTACAACAAATTTGAATTTACAGCTAAATGTTGAAGTATTACAAAATAAAACACAACAGCAGTATATCCTTAAGTGATGCAAGTAGTACGAAAACTAGCATACAGCTACTTTTGTAAATATGTATTATCTATGACGTCAAACATTATCATATTAGTGATGTCAATAACTTAAAACATTATAGGCGACACATTTTATGAGGTACATCAGCTTCCACGGCCCCAAAATGTTAGTTACATTACTTAAACAACAAAAATGACTGTAATATTTAATTAACTGCAGTTTCTAACATCAATATACAATACACAATTTCACAAGAATGACAATGATTTATGTATGAATTTTAAAATGTTTTCGTAGAATGGCTATAAAAAAGTATTACAAAATTCAGTAAAATTATTACTATAAATTTATTTTTAAGCCAATGAAGAAATATTCAACCCACTGCACCAAACATGAATTGGACTATGTTATGCAACACTACACTATGTGCCAATTGTTACATATGTATAAAATATTCTTCAGCTTAGAATCACAAAAAGAACTTTAGTTCTATATCCTGTTGCTATAAAAATTGACTTTACAGGACTAAAATATTTTTGTAAGACTGTCTCAAATCTGGATAAGTTTTAGCATGTTTTATTGATACCTTACAATTGGCACATATTCTACTGACGCATAACACCGTCCAATTAAGAATCTGTTTATGAATAATTTTGCAAATGTGAATCAATTTGGGAACGTAAATTTGTATTTGTGAATACTTTTATTTAGAGGGTGAAAAGCAACCAACTAGTTTATCAAAAACTGAAATTATAATTGATGTATAATTTTTAATCTGTGATCATTTGCTTCTTACTTTACTTGTACATAATTTGTGAGCAATTTCTTTTCACCTGTGTAGTCAACAGTACAATGGACATCTGTGCCCATTTTCCCCAAATATTTTAGCTGGCTCTTTTAAGAAAGAACTTAGCTATAAAATATTTGCATGGGCTGGGTCACTGTACTGATGTTGACCAAGTACTGTAGTTTAAAATTAATAATTAAAGATAACCTACTTGGTTAATACTTAATATGACAGAGTTTTCTTATAGCCAGTTGAAAATAATCAAAAGTTAAACAATGCTGAACAAATTAAGTAATGATAATGCAATAACATATACAGTATGTGCCAGTAACTTACATTTTAACAGAAATTCACTTATAAGAAACAACAAGAATTAAAAGGAACACCACAAATGTAAGGACAACATAATAAAAACATAAAAAAAAAAAGGTTTACATTACATAAACAATTATTAAATTCATATAACCTTCTGATGCAAAGAGCACTTTTGCAAACAGAAACAAGAGGAAAAGTCTGTATTGCAAGACATCAGTACAGCTTCATTATACGATTTTATCCTAGTACAAAATAATAATATCAAAAGAACCTAAACTTATGCGCAAGAGTTGTATAAATTTATTTCTGACACCTTAGAAATGAATTAAGTAAAAATATCTGAAACTATCATACGGTGAAGCTATCCATTGGAGAAGTGCTGATGAATTTGTAAAAATCACATGAAAACACCAAAATAACAATATTCTTAATGACAAAACTTTAATGCTGCAAGTGGTTACAAGTGATACTGCCAGTTTTTGTGAACGTAATAATATACGCGAGTCCCTGTGGACGAAAAATTAAAATATTAAGGGAAACATTCGTGAACGACAATGTGTATCTCTTCGTTTTACAGATTCGATGAACTGTTAAGAAATATAATTTGTCAAACATTTATTACAAATTAATTTTTTTTTGTTTCAAACTAATCCAATTACAGTAGACTCCCGACTATCCTCACTAATGGAGGAGGCAGATGCCTAGGATAATCCAAAATCGCGGATAATCCACTTTTACCCTTTCTTAGAACTCAGTAGAAAGAAAAAAAAAGGTCAAATTCATCCCTGCAATAAATGGCAGCAAATTAATACAATAGACTCTAGATCATTAGCATTAACAATTAGGGAGTATTCGCTAACAATATAAAACACAAAAAGAATATCTAGCACATCTTATTTATTAAAGGAAATATCTCGTTAACCCATTAATGTGCGATGCGTTTCGTTAATCCATTCATGTGCTGACTGTTTAGCCTGCTGTAAAAATACTTAAAGCATCTAGCTTTTCAAAATACAGTTGCGGACATATCACATTGGTGAACATTATAGGAGTAAACATAGACTATATATAAAAATAACCATAAAATGTTTTTCAAAGAATTTTTTCAACATTTTTTAAACTATTTAAAGTGAAATATTTTCTGCGGATAATCCGCACACGGATAATCGGGAGTCTACTGTACATTACAATGACATTTATAAAATAATATTTGTGGTAAAAATGTCACTGCTAGCTACACAAATTGGTTAATTTTTATAAGCGTTAAGAGTTTATCATGTTTACAAATATATTATTTCCAGAATACGTAGACTGACCCAACTAAATTTTGAGACATTTATACTTACATAGGTAAGGTGCCAAAATAAAATTAACCTCACTTTTTTGGAATAAGTTTAGGTTGTGCGAGGCACCTAAATTTTGCACCGTCTTAAAACTGTTTTCCGACACTGTATTTGTAATTTACACAGTACTTTTCCTTTGCCATAATGAGTTTCACTTCTCATTAACATCTGCAAGATATCTTTGGTAGTGAAACATTGACCTAAAGATCAGTTTTCTACAAAAATTTACACTACAGGTATAAGTCATAATACTGACTGGTTACCACTCCACACAGTAAAAATACTGTAGTTTCAAAGGAACTTATCAGGCTTAAACACTATACCAGAACCTAACATAAGTTTTAAACAAGAAGTTTCATAACACCAACAATTCAAATATTAGATAATGTGTATTCTTCACATAAAATTTGATCAAGCCATGAAAACACTGACTCGCATATACACAAAATATTTTAATAATCGTAAAATAACAATATTGTAATATTACATCAAAGTTTTCCTTGTAAGCTCTTACTTTCAAAATTACAAATATCCAGCCTTTCAGATAATTTGACTGACGTACAAACTACCTTACGTCTCGTCACAACAAAAATTTTTTACTGGTTTATTTCATGTCAGCTGGCTTTTGAGTTTTTAAAAATGTTTAATGTCACATGTAAGTTTCATTACTGCTTTTTTCCTTCAGAATAAAATGTAACATTTGTTGGTAGCATAGTTTTTATAGTACCTATTTAAAATTAACGAATTTATGGTCAGAACTTACTACCACCCTTGTGATGGGTATGGTAATTTACTAATATTGCAACTTTGTAAAGTGAGAAAACAACTCTAACAAATTTAATGGTAGTAAAAATACCAGATCATTAAGCAAAACTTTTTTTGTCCTAAAGTATAGTTCATTAAATTTACCCGAATTGCTTTTTTTCCCTGATGAATAAAAAAAATAATTTGTAAAACTTTTTATGTACTTGTATTTGTTATTGATTTTCCTTGTATTCATTAACTGCTCACCTACAATAATTTGTATCTATGTGCTGCAGAGCAGGAAATCACAGTACTGCAAGTTGACTGAGAATCATATTTATAGACAATTTGTTTGCTAAAATAAAGTATTTGTTAACACGTATTGCAATATAATAAGTTCACTATTAAAAGGCATTATGATGGAAGAGTCCTATTTTTCAAAAAGCTACAACACGCAGTAAATATATTAACCACTTTTTATGATTTTCGCATAGGCCTGGTTAAAATAACCTTATTACCGTTCAAACTTATTGGTTATAAATACAAATTGGGTATTAGTACACTATGAGTTTTCCTTTCAAATAAGAAATTAAATGTTACTTTTAATGATAAAGAATATTTTATGTGAAGAACAAAGTAATATTAAGTCAACTGGTAAAATGTTGGTAGTGACAATGTAATGATCTTTGAAAGAATTGTGCAACTAGAGTGCATGACTGGACGTAGTTTTTTGGACACACACCATAGTGATGCAGATGATTGTCAACGAAAACTACAGAGAATAGAAAAATATAGAATGAGTATGCATTAGTCAATAGGATACGTATACGTTATTAAATTCCATAAGTGGAACTGGGTAAAAAACGACAGCCAAACATGGAGAGAAAAAAAAACACTACAGCAGACAACACAGGAAATACGGTAGCTTCTGCAAACGAACAGATTAAATATGTGAAATACAATAATACAACTACGAGACGTGAAAACATAGTAGTTTTCCAGAAAAAAAAAAAACAACAAACCAGATAAAAAACAAAAATATGACTACTACGAAACAAAACACATTAGTTTTCCAGACACGAACATAAATCAACATATTGGGAACAGGAATTTGTTCCCATCTTTAAGCACACACACACAGGGTCCGAGAGCAAGAGGCTGTCGTATTTCACATGATTCCATTTAAGGAATTTTGTGTTCTGTTTGTATCTTGCTGACTAAAGCATACTCTGCTTATTTATATTTCATATTCATTGTTCTTTAAGACATCTGTGTTGCAATGGAATATGTTCAAATAACCACATCCAGTTACGGTGATATCATGACTACTTTCAAACAAAATCAGTGCTTACATGTTCACATTCAAATACCATATGCACACAGAACTTGTACGTCACAAAAATATGAATGTTAAATTAACACATAATTTTTTCAAAATGCTTCTTAACATCTACACTTACCATAAAACCATACATTGAGGTAATAGAAATTATTCGAGATCCCTCAAAATTGGCAGTATTATATACAACTACATAACAAAATTACTGCAACACATTTTCGACAAACCATGCGAGTACTCACTATCTCCATCAAACTGGAATATCACAAGGTGGGGCCTGTGTACATAACATAAAAAAGTTCTAACATTTAACGAGATACTGATAACTTTTTTTACTTACATATTTTAAAAGTTAGAAATGAGGGATGACACATACTCATGTGCAATATTACAAAATGTTTTTTCTCTTTCTACCTTGAGTTCTTATGCATAATTATCTGTATATATATTCACAGAAAGAACTCAATCTTAAAATAGGTATGTTAAATTACTGCAAAGAAACTTACAACCATTACTACTGGTCTTAAAAAGGTCAAAATTATACGTAGGTAGGTTATTATTCAAGTTGCCTTAAACCAAGCATCTGTTATCAAGCATAAGCTGTGTTTGTTTCTGCCCCCCCTTTTGTTGCGAAGGTCACATGTGAAGACTCTGACACACTAGTTATCCACAGCACTCTACAAAGGAAATTGAACCACCACCCGCTGTATAACAGAGTGCCATACCAAATCTGCCTTTGGAGGAAAACGAAACTGCATCCATATCAGACAGTCATTCAGCATGTGTTTAGGAGAGGAGGGGGAGATGGCAGGTATAATTACAGTACTTTAAAAAAATTTGGAAGGTGATTCCATCTAAGAGAGGCAACCTACACACAGTGTGATCGCCTATATTTTTCCTTACAAATAAACATATGTCATTCCTGAAATGGTCCTTCTTCAAGGTCACATTTAAGATCTCCTTTACACTGCATTTGTATCTTCTTTTAGTGTGGAGATGAGGCGATCACCCCTAATCCTCCCCCTTCTTTGATCCGTCCCTGATCCATATCACTCGTTGTTGGTTAACTTACACTTGTTTTCATTCTACTTTGAAGTGACGTTTGTAAACTGTGTGTACATACTTATAACTACATTTTATTTTTGTGTGCGTGATTTTTACTTTACAGAAACACCTAGGATGTTTAGGGAGCAGAGTAAACAAATGTGTAAGACAAAATGTGTTTTAAATACAAAAAGGTGTGCCACGAGTACATTTTGGCCTCTGAATCTTCAGTCCTAGTAGTACTATATCTATTATTCTTATCCTGTTGTGTTTCTGACAGAATAACAGTGTGTCTAATACAGTTCACATGTAGAACAGATGCTTTATTGGTGGGTATTCCCAAAACAACCCTACACAATTACATTATTCTCGTGGTAGTTAAGGACTCTCTTAACGTGGATTCACTTTAGCATGAATGTTGAACAGAACACATTACTTGTGCTATGCAAGTCAGAGATGTACTCTAAACAAATACAAGCACAATAATTTCAGAAGCCTGAAAATTGTCCTTGAGCTTAAGACCATATAATTCTTACTAGAAATGTACCAATAATAATCCAACTAACATATCCGTAAAATATGCAAGCAAGGTAAACAATGCATGGGCAGTGGACTAAGACTTGAATAAAAAGTAACATTGATTTGGACATACTGTAACATTTTTAACCAAGGCTACGTAATTAATCTAACCACTACAGAGCCTAAAAGTTCATCAGCACAAAAAAAATTGCTACCAGAATGCTGTTTCAAGTTTACTTACAAACTTAAAACTTTATCTGCTGTTTAAATGATTAAAAAACCTTGTGTTAAAACATTGTTTTTAAAGCAGTCTCGAATAAAAACAAGTACTATTTCACATAAAAACTTGCAATAAAATAATGCCTTTGTCTACGGATCAGCATTAATTACTAGCATTCCTAGTTATAAAATCATTTATGTACTCTGCTATACGTTCCGGGTTGTTCAAATGCAAGTGGTGAGTACCTTCGACTTCAAAAAATTCTACTTTCCTAGCTGTTTCCCTGATTTTATCCAAAACTATGTGATAGTTTTCTGGCCTATCAAAAACCATACCTGGTTTTCCCCTAATATTCAAAACTTCACATTTTATTTTGGATGCATACTCTAAAACCATGTCTAGCGACAAGAATCCCAAACCAGGGACTTTCAGACGAACGTCTCGAGAAAAGTGGTATCCATACCCAATGGTACTAGATACCATTCCACGCTTCATTAAAATTTCACTTGATCTGCGTGTCAAAGAACCATTGTAAGCATCCACCACCAAGTCAATCATTTCATCGTAATCATAGCACGGAACACTGTCCTGTGTCAGGTTCTCGTACTTGAGGAATTTATCAATAGCTTGTCCAGTCAAACCTACTATCTTTGGGATCTCTCTCACTGCTGGGCTCACTATGTCCAGTGATATGAGTTTGTCGATTTCGTCCGGGAATGTCGAAGCGTACAGAAACCCTATTGCACCACCTAGGGAATGGCCCATGATGATTATGTTTTTCCATTTATAATGCTTCACGATCCTGCGAACTACAGTCAGGCCATCCCAAAATATGTAGTAAAACTGTCCAGGTGGATAGTGAGATGAGAAACCGTGTCCTGGTAAATCTATGCACAGCACAGAAATGTCGGCGGACAGCAGAGGGACGAGGGCATCGAACGAGCCAGCGTTGTCCTGCCAGCCGTGAATTGCAATCACAGGCTGCTTTTCTCGAGGTCCCCACCACTTGCCTGGAACACATCAGATATCAAAGCTCTCAACACTACTTTGGAATTCTATAAAACATGAGATTGTGCCAACATAATAAGAAAATTAAAAATGAATAACTGTTTTGTAGTTCTGTGAAACTGAAATAAAAATCTAAAAATATTGTATGTAGTCTTAACCTTAAAGGAGTTTATTGAAAACTGTAGACTATTAGCATATTCCAATGACTGCATTCGACTGAACTCGGTGCGCACTGGGCGAGTGCCACGTGTTCCAGACCCCACCCGCCGAGTGCAATCATTTTTCGTGTTCCAACTGTGACTTGCACTCGCAGGGTGCGCACTGCGGGCAAGTTTTATTGCACTGGCTCTAGAGACAGTAGGGTTGTCCGAGTCCAAGTATGGCGATGCCCTGTGACACGTAAATAATACATAAATCATTGTTATGGTGTTATTCCTGCAATCAATTTACACTCCGGCATTTTAATAATATAATACGAGCAATAAATAGCAAAAAAAAAAAAAAAAAAAAAAAAAACAGTTGTTATCGTAACAATAATGTTTGTTATTACATTGACGATAAGGTTAGTAATGATGGGTGTTTCGTGAGTACTTAATTACTTTTAGTTCTTGGCCAAAAAAAAACAGAGACTAGTGAACGAATAACTTCGCAAATGTCGCAGACTTGCATTTCCACTTTTTAATAATGTCTATGTATAAAAAATTTTATGTTGAAAATCATTTGTTGTCACAAATGTTTTGCACCGAAAGTGTGGCATGTTCTAGTTATTAGGGATAAACAATACAAACATTTTACGAGTAATCATGTGACAGCCACACTTTTTCAGTTTAAGGTGCGCACCGAGTGTGCACTAGTGTACTCCATTGGAATACGCTATATTATTAATAAAACTTAGGGCTTGCTTAATACAACCTCATCAGGAAGGGTGCTACTGAACTACCTATTACATTAAAACCAGGCAGTGAGAAATATTGTTCTCTTTACATGTTAGACTAGCTGTGTGCCAGCGGCTTAGCATGCGTGTATTAATTAGAGCAGATAATATTTACTGTGATTGAAAAACCTCTTTGGACACCAGATAGGTAAGATAAGTAGCTATAGCTGTCCACGCGAAAAACAGTCTTAAGTTTGTCCTTGCCACTTACGACGACTTCGCCTGTATCTTATTTATAGTCGCAGCAAAGTTCACATTGTGGGGTAATTACAGACACTTTAATGTAAGAGGGTAATCAAATGAAATATGTACTTTACGTGGTACTAAGACTGGTTATCTCCGAGCACAACCATTGGTGATGATGCCCTCAATAATATAAACCTTCACTTGAAGTTAAGTGGCATCATGGAGCTTTGGCGGGATAACGTTTTGCTGAAACATAAACGTATTTGATACCCCAATATTGAGGTTAGTGAGATAGTATAGGCCTATGTGAGCTGATGCTGCCGAGAAACTTCAGTAGATAGTGAACCGCATAATCCATTTTCACCACTTTTGAACCTCATCCAAATTGCACTAATTTCATTTTCCATGCGATTTTTGTGTGTCAGAACTACACATATGCACAGCCTTTAAAGGAATTTGAGCCCAGAACCTTCCGAACATTAGATTGGAGCTATAAACAACTGCGCCACATAACGTCGGCAAAATTATTCATGAAAACTGATTTAAAAAACATAATATTAATTTCCTGGACTAATAGAGGTTGTACAACACAATGTCTCGACAGAACTGTAGAATGAAACTCCTGTATAACTTATTTCTTGCTGTTCGTACTTGGTTTTCGGATTGTATGCCCCGAATGTTCACAAACTAAGTTTTACTCTTAATTAAGTTATCTTATAAAATACAAAAACTTGTATTACTCTTTTAGGTACTTACGTAAGCATCATTCTAACGCCAACACCACCTCAGTATCTGTACTGGTTAGATAGTATGATCGGCTCATAGAAAACAAATTTTACGCCTTTTTCACCCCTTTAGGTGTCAAATTTCACACCCTAAATATTTGTTCAAGTATCAAAGTGAAGTGAAAATCACGACAATAGCTCGTTCAGTCAAAGCAAAATCAATCATTAATTAAAAATCACATATCACAGACTAAATCCATCAGAGATTGGCCTTGACCAGCTGATAAAACTGGTTTCCTAGGCCTATGTGCATGTTACCGCAGTTTAGTTTATGGGTACACAACACTTGCTAAGTCACTGCACGAATTAACAGAGTCAAAAATAAATTTCATTGGACATCTGAATGTGAGGCTGCCTTCGCAAAATTAAAGGAAATACTGACATCACCTCCAGTCCTGGAGTTTCTTAACAGTAAGGATGAGTTCATTCTCGATACTGATGCTAGCGATGTCAGTATTTGTGCTGTGTTGTCGCAAGTTCACGAAGGGAAGGACAGGCCACTTGAGTATTTCAGTTAAGTACTTAATAAGCCTGAAAGGAATCACTGTGTAACTTGTAGAGAGCCTGTTGTGAAGGCAATTTCCTACTTTCATTCTTATCTTTATGTAAGGCATTTTGTAGTACGTACTGATCATGCATTATTCAGGTCATTATTAAATTTCAAGAACTTAGAAGGGCAGATAGCACGTTGGATACATCATCTTTAGAAATATGATTTTGAAATATAGCACAGACCTGGCAATCTTCACAGCAATGCAGATGCCCTCTCACTGAGACCCTGTGAACTATCTTGTCGACACTGTGAGAACCAAGAAGTAGGGAATAGGGAGTTCAGAAATGTACGCAGGATCCAGATACAAGAAGATACTTCTGGTAACCAGACACCATCATGGGGCTATGAGGAAACAAGAAAAGACCAATTGAATGACCACAATCTGCACCCTATACTGCAGTGGAAGGAAAAGGACCGACGAGCAAGCTGGGGAAGAGATATCTAGTCTAGGGGCCACTGTCAAATCCAATTGGGACCAGTGGAATTCCCTCATCCTTAGAAATGGTGTGTTAGTTGGGAGATTAATAATGGAAAATAAATATGGTTTCAACTTGTCTTGCCAGACTCTAGGGTTCCAGAAGTACTGAAGGAACTACATAACACTGCAACTGGTGGACATTTCTGCATCAATAAAACACCCAACAAAGTTCGTCTGAAGTTCTACTGGCTCCATTGTCGGGAGGACGTGGAGAAGTGGTGCCGCATGTGACACCTGTATAGCACAAAAAGGACAGAGAATTAAGGGAAAAGGTTACTTTCAGAAATACAATGTCAGTGCACCCTTTGAAAGGATGGCTGTAGATATTTTGGGCCCTTTACCGACCACCGAGAGGGGAAACCGATACCTCCTCATAGCCCAAGACTACTAAGTGGCCAGAGAGAGGTAATACAAATCCCAAACCAAGAAGCTTGTACAGCGGCCGAATCACTTGTAGAACATGTCTTCTCGATATTTGGGGTGCTACTTGAACTATTCGGATCAAGGATGACATTTCGTGGCTACCTTATTCCAAGAGGTGACCAGGATTCTGGGTATGAGGAAGACACGAACCCCAGCACTTCATCCTCAGTAAGACGGGATGGTTGAAAGACTTAACCACACTCTAGAACAGTACCGGTCAACATTCGAATCAGAAAGTCAAGAGGACAGGGATGCAACGGTGCCTTTATTTCTGCTAACCTATCATTCAGCAGTTCACTAATCTACAAGGGTAACACCTTCGAAGGTATTATTTGGAAGAGAGCTCCACCTCCCTAGTGACCTACTGTTTGGACGACCATCTAAAGAAATGGTAGCAATCCTAGAATTAATACAGACTGAATGAAGACCAAATGTGATCGAAGAGTATCTGCTGAGCAATTTAAAGAAAGTCAACTGGTTTGGTTGTATAATCTGCTAAGATGGAAGTAATACTGCCCCATGCTTCCGAAAAACTGGGAAGGCTCTTACAAAAAAAATCAATGACGTAATCTTCAGGATATGGCGCAGTTGCTTTTGGGCTAAACCAAAGGTTGACCACACTGATAGACTGACACTTCATGAAGTTCGAGAAGTTTAGGAGTCTGTTCAGGATGAACAGACTTAAGAAGAGAACAGTATAACGAGTCAGCGTTCTCAAAAGCTTTTGGCTGAGTGACCTGACGAGCAATACCACATTCCCTTCCCCTGCTCGCTACCAACAGCCCTGGCGACGAGATGGTGGACTGCGTCCCTACTCCTTCCTCGCCTCTGCTCGCTATCTCCAGTCCCGCGACAAGGCAGCAGACCGTGGGCCACTCAGACCTGATTGATGTCGCCGGCCTTCTAATTGGATGGAAACCTGTCAGTCATCTGGGACAAGCATTCAACTCACACGTAACTAAATGTTACAGCAACACCTAGAGCGTTCAGCTTACAACAACCAGCATGTTCAGCGACTATAAATACCGGTCCACTGTGAGCATAGGTCCTAGATGGGGGAATTTTGGCGTTTAGCTTGTGAGTGTTCGTGACTGACTTGGCAGCGAGGGACAAGGCAGAACCAGCAGATTGAGGAAAGGTTATGTTGGTGTGGACGACAGTGACCCTCTTCGAATGGTGAGTGTGACAGTGGACGAACAGGTATAACTGTAGCTGTGCATTGTGAGATATTTCTAAATAGAAACTTATGTGATTGGAGGATAGATTTGCGAAAGAGAGACATTATTAATTATAGCCTACACTAAGAGTAGTAAATTAGGCTTTTAGGGAGATTACCAGTATATAATATCTGTAAGTGTTTATTTTATCAGGGTGAATCGCGAGTGTTGTATATTTACCGTAGAGTGTTTATAGAGATTGTAATAAATTAAAAACTATTAAAATAATTTGTTTATTTAATTATCTAAGCCATCCATCCCAAATGAACCTAGCTGTGCCCAGGACAGCAAAATTGTTACTGTATCTTTAAAAATTGGACCTTTAGAAATTAATTAATTTAAACCAACACTCTCCATATGAACTCTACGGCTGGAACCAAGATAGGCAGAAATCTTAAGTGCAGTATGGCTACTTGTGCAGTTTCCACAACACTTACCGCTGATGTGGCCCCAAGGAACTTCTATTTTTATCTCTTCAGGAATGGTGTTAGTGTGCGACATGATTGCACTTCCTGCAGCAGAAAAAGAACCACTTTCAGAAAGATTATACAAACACACAAAAATGAAAGTTGCAAATAACTACAAGCTTTGCATAGATATAACAAATATAACACACAAGTATCACTCCAAGCTTTGTAAGAGAACTTACACTTACTGACAAAACTACAGTAACACATTTTTTTCTAGCATACCTACATTTCCTGTATAAATGACAATCATTTTCATCAATTCGGAACACTATATGAACTTAGCGTAAGTAAACTAAAACCAGCGACACACGGAACAGATTTCATTGGGAGATTATAATCATGAATTTAAGGTAAGTGGACTTGACGTCTCAACAGTAAGGTCATTAGAGACAGTACCAAACAACTATCTAATTTTTTTTGTGGCACACTTTCATACTGTCTGGAAATAGAACATTAATGCTGGATTGTGTAACTTACTCAAATTATCAAGTACCATAACTCATAAGCCTAGGTACCGGTACGCAGTATTATAAGTTAAAATTGTAAATTGGTGTAACTTTATACCATTTTCGGGTAACATTGCCACCAGGCATTTTTTTATATAACCATTACGCAGACTTCATAATTAACCATTTATTCATCAGGAATATAACCTTATTCATGAAATCTTAGATACTTCATTTGAAATTAAACTAGGTAGGCTGGTGGTACAAAGTTACCCTGACCAGTACAAAGTTATCCCAAATGTCTGAATTTCAAGTGCATTACATTTATCCATAACTTACTTACAAAAAAGCTGTGAAAATAGGCCTAAAGAATAACATAAAAAATGGTCTGACCCTAAATTGCTTGGTTGAAGACAGTTAGGTTCAGAATACTATAATTCCAAAATGTTAACGCTTATCACTATCAGTGACACAGCAAGGGCCATGAACATCACAGACATACAGTTTTTAAACAACTCTTTTAACATTTTCACCTGGACATTCCCCTGATATTTACAGCCATATCAACCAGCCACTTTACATGAAGATGAACAATGTCGTGCAAATTACAAACCAATCACACTGACAACTTAGGAACTGAGCTATGAAGGGCCCATTATTATTCCTGACGAGGTATGCAAGTGAAATGTTACAGCTTCAAGCTCAACTGAGAATTTGTTCTTTATGCAGATATCTATTCTACAAATTCCTAAACTTTCCCAATCACGTTTTACAATGTTTTACACAATTTTTAGGTATGTATATCAATAAGTGCGATATTGCTTTTTCAAGTGAACATTAGAAACAAAGAGTGTACATACGTGTTAAGCATATTGTGTGTGTATTTATTACTCCAATAAGCAGGTACAATTTTGCTACTTACACCTATACATTACAAGTTATAACCTGTAAGAAAATAATTTCTCTTTTTAAAATAATAATTTAATTTGCAATAGGGCACACGCCCGGTGGCACGCTACAACTGCTTCCTCATCACTTCCCAAATCCCTCCTAAACTTTCCGACCCCCTTTACCATCACCAACTCCTCAGAGGGTAAATTTCATTCCCTCACTGACCTAATCACAGACTGCTTCAACGCTCTGTTCTGTTCACCACCTGAATCTTCTTGCTGTTATTCCCTCTTCCTCTATAATCTGCTTTAGTAAGTGTCAAGGTATGTTAAATGAAACTCCTTTAAATACTTTGTGCCTTTAATCACGTCTCATACAAAAACACTACAGTCTTGTTCCTCACCATCTTGTCTCCTGCTGTCACTTCCGGCGATGCTCTTTTCATTCACATTGCCAGTACCAACCTTGCTACCCAGACATCTCCCTTTTTTTACAAGTTAAGAAAAGTACATCAAAACCTCTGCCAGACAAGGCAAATAGAGTATGTACACAAAAAAAAAACTCAAAACACCATCAGGTGACAAAAACCATCCTGAGACTGGCACTAACACACAATGATACAATCAATGCATTCCTCCTACATTATAAGTTTCAACTGCTTAATACAGCACAATACAACAGCTATATTAATGGTACAGTCACAGACACTACTCAAACTGTAAATTAACATGTTGTACAAACATAACACAATTTATGAAACATTTGTTCCTTGAGGTAAACTTCTCCACATTTTTACTTCTCTCT